>SJYO01027913.1:0-20000 GCA_006410555.1 Capra ibex | reverse complement strand
TGATTCTGGGAGGGAATGGGGGCAGGAGGAGAAGGGGACGACAGAGGATGAGATGGCTGGATGGCATCACCGACTCGATGGACGTGAGTTTGAGTGAACTCTGGGAGTTGCTGATGGACAGGGAGGCCTGGCGTGCTGCGATTCATGGGGTCGCAAAGAGTTGGACATGACTAAGCGATTGAACTGAACTAAACTGAATGCTCCCTCTAGTCTTAATATTCTGTGATAACATTTTTCCTTATAAATAGAAAACATAACTAAGGTTTTTGTAAAAAAAAATCAGAAACTGAATAGTTTCTTAGAAAGTAATTTCAATTAAAAAAATATCCCTTATTGATCAATTACCATGCCTTTCTTGTTTTCTTTACTGCTAAGTTTGTGTGTCTGTGTGTGTGTGTGTGTGTGTGTGTAAAATCTCTCTCTTTACCTGCAGGAATACTCTACGATATAATGTAAAGCATTTGAGACTTACAAGTTTAAATTTATGATGTGATATTCAATAGTTCTGTGAAACAGGGAAAGTTATTTAAATTTCTAAGTGAGATTTCCCTCATATGAAAAAGGAAGCTAATATATAATATATATACATGTGTATGTGTGTGTGTATATATATAAAACTGAATCACTTTGCTGTCCTATGGGCTGCAGTTCACCAAGCTCCTCTGGCCAAGGTATTCTCTAGGCAAGAATACTGGAGTGGATTGCCATGCCCTCCTCCAGGGGATCTTCCCCACCCAGGAACCGAACCCATGTCTCCTGTGTCTCTTGCATTGGCAGGTGGGATTTTACCACTAGTGCTACCAAATCAATTATACTTCAATTAAAAAGATAATAAGAAGTGAGGGGCATAAGTACAGAGAAACTTTCAAGTTGTTTTGCCATAAAGAGGGACCAGAGAAATGGGATGGTAGCTGGCAGGGATAAGGGGTAAAGCGAGGCATGCCTTTCAATATTAAGAGCTATTATTTTATGCATGCTTTTCTTGTTTTTTTTTTTTAACCTTTTATTTTCTATGGGGGAATAGTTGATAAACAGTATTGTGCAAGTTTCAGGGAAACAGCAAAAGACCTTAGCCATCCATATAGATGTGTCCATTCTCCCTTATGGAGAAGGAAATGGCAACCCACTCCAAATTTCTTGCCTGGAGAATCCCAGGGACAGAGGAGCCATCTATGGGGTCGCACAGAGTCAGACACGACTGAAGCGACTTAGCAGCAGCATTCTCCCTCAAAGGGTTTCCCAGATGGTGCAGTGGTAGAGAATCCACCTGCCAATGCAGGAGCAGCTAGAGACATGGTTTTGATACCTGGGTTAGGAAGATTCACTGGAGAAGGAAATGGCAACCCACTCCAGGACTCTTGCCTGGAGAATTCTGTGGACAGAGGAGCCTGGCAGGCTACAGTCCATGGAGTCACAAAGAGTCAGACATGACTGAGCATGCATGCACGCATATTCTCCCACAAACTCCCTCCCATTCAGGCTACCATATAGTATCGAGCAGAGTCCAGTGGCATGTGAACTATGCTGATAGGCACAATCCCACAAGCACTGTTACAGAGAAGAAAAAGGAAAGAGCTGGAGAGCTCTGCATAGTTGACCAGATGTGGGAGTCAGTGAACAAGTAGAAGCTTGACCATAAGAACAGAAAGAGCTTTTCTAATGTAATGGTGAGAGAGGCAAGGCACATGGATAGAAATAACATCAGGCTAGTCGATGTAATAGAAAAAACAGACAATTAGATTCTGATTTGACTCCCTATTCTTATTGAAATAGAAAGAATATCAGATGAGAGAAGGAAAGGAAATGTTGAATATCAGTAGTAGTCACCAGTTTTCAATTCACTGTAGGAAATTTTACTAAAAGAAAAGAATATCTCATCAAAAGTTCATCATTCACTCACAATCAACTGATTTCTCTGTCTCTATTTCAATCTATCCATCTCTATATCATCAAATTCTATAAATCCTAAGAAGAACTTAGTTCTCTGTTAGAATGTTTATCTTTATTTCTGAAGCAAGAAAATTATATAAAATGACAGAAAGGAATGGTACTGTGTACCTCGGGCTCCATTTTACAAGACCAGACCTTACAAAGTATTTTAATAAGTTCAATTTTCATTCTCTTCATAGAAATATTTTAGTGGTAGAAGAAGGTCTAAATGTCAGGTTATAGAGATTCTTTTTTTTCTGAAGGGCAGGCACCCAGGTATCTTTGCATAACACAATCTATAGCTTTGTGTTTTACAATCAAATCAGGAGCTTCATTAACCAGCTTAGAGATCCACCTGCTTTATGCTAAAAATCACAATAACAATTCTCTGTGATTGGAACCTGAGTTCACCTGTGTGGAAAATTGGTCATTTGACATAATAGAAAAACTGTAAAATTATTCTCAGCTGCTAACATAATTTAATAAAAACTCATGACAATTATCCAGAGACCTGGCCATGCTTTATGTCAGGCAGTAGCACACATGTTAAACACTGAGTTCTTAAAGACATTTTCCAATCCATAAATAGCAACATTAATTTCAAATACACATTATTTTTGCAAATAAAATTTTTAGTATTGACTGCCAAACTGAGAGAGTTGACTTAGGCAGGTTGATAAGGAGTCCAAGCCTAAGGACCCTTTAAGGAGGAGGTAAACATTCTTTCTTTTAAACATTTTTTTTGCCTTAAGCCAAGTAGGCCTCGTTGGCAGCAGTATCTCTTGTTCGAGGACATGCATTTTTTTCTTTTTTAGCTTTGGATGTATATTATGGGAGAAGGTCTGGGTAAAAACTTTCACAGCCTTGAGCTCTGGGTTAACCTGTTCTCTTTGGCTAATCTCGTGCTGATGTCATCCCAGGATGTATGTTATGGTAAACGATCTGAGCAAAATTCTCAGAGCCTTGAGGTATTTTTGTATCTATTCTCAGCAGCTAGTTGAGAAGTATATAGGGCCCCACTTAAACTAGTGAGGTTGGTACTTTCCTGCCCCCTTCTGATGTCTATGTCAGAGCTTTTTCTGTCACTTTCACTTTAAATAAAATCTACACAAAGCTCTTGAGTAACTGAGACTGTCTTTGGTCCCAGAGTTTAATCTCCTTTGGAGACCACAAATCTGGTGGCACTGTTCACTGTTAGCTGTCATCTTGGGGGCTTGTCTGGGATCCCAAGACAAAGCGTAAGTTTTCATCTATCAAAACTACATGATATATGTTAACTAAAATCAACACGAGGCCTAGCAATTGTCTCTTGTAAGGAAACAAGCATACATGTATTTGTTTCTAAATGTTTATTTAGCTCTGATTATTAGCAATCACATAAACATAAATGATCCATATTTTATCTTTTAAAAAGTAGATATTATAGATATCAAGCATAGTATATATCATTATCTTTCTGATTATTCTCTCATATTATGATATAATCCTTATTCATTACAAAAATATTTGAGATAATTATAAACATGAGGTTGCAAGAAATGAAAGTATCCTTTACTCAGTTATTACCATGGTAACATTTTGTAAAACTGGAACGCAACCCAAAATCTAAAATATTAACATTGAAACAGTGAAGATACAGAAGTTTCATTACCACAAGGATCCTTCTGGTTGGCCTTTTATATACACTCCCCACCTCATCTCCTACTCTAACCCTGAATCATTATAGCACTGTTCTCAATTTTTAAAATTTTGTGACACTGAAAATATTTTATAAATGAAATCATATAGTATATAAATTTAGGGGTTGGTTTTTTCACCCAGAATAATTTCCTGGTTATTCAATCAAGTTGTTGCATTTACCAATGCTTTGTTTCATTCTGGTGCTGAATACTACTTGGTGGTCCCAGGTGGCACAAGTGGTAAAGAACCCACTCACCCATGCAGGAGACATAAGAGACACGGGCTTGATCTCTGAGTTTGGCAGATCCCCTGGAGGAAGGCATGGCAACCCACTCCAGTATTCTTGTCTGGAGAAACCCATGGACAGAGAAGCCTGGCGGGCCACAGTCCATAGGGTAACAAAGAGTCAGACATGATTGAGCAACTGAGCACACAGATAAAACACCACTTGTTTAACTGTTTACCCGTAGAAGGGCATCTAAGTTATTTTCAGATTTGGGGTATTTGTAATACCCCAAAAGAGATCTGCTATAAACATTCATGCCCATATTTTTGTGTGACATAAATTTAGACTTTTCTGGGATAAATACTCATGAGTGTCACTGTTGGATGGTAGGGTAGTTGCATGTTTATTTTGATAAGAAACACCCAAACAATTTTCCAGAGTGACTTACCCTTTCACATTCCCCTCAGCAATGTATGAGTGATCCAATTTCTTGATATCCTTCCTAGCCTTTGATGGTGCCCTTATTTTTTATTTTAGCCATTCTGATAAGTCTATAGTGAAATCTCTTTGTGTTTTGATTTGGCATTTCTCTAAAGACTAATGATGTTGAATACCTTTTAATGTGCTTACAACCATTAATATATTTTCTCTGGTGTAATGCCTATTCATATTCTCTGTTCCTTTTATAAAAGTTATGTTTTTATTAGTGAATTTTCAGTATGTTTTATATATTCTAGATATTAACGTTTTGTCACATATGAAGTTTGTAAACATTTTCTCCCAGTTTATAGCTTTCCACTTTATGGTCTTCTCATGGTCTTTTTATGAACAAAATATATTAGTTTGGTGTTCAACTTATTAATTTTTCCTCTTATGGAATTTGTTATCGGTTAAAACTGAGAGCTATTTACTTAGCACCGTGTAAATTTTTGCATGAAGTGTGAGCATCTTGATAGAAGTTGCATGAAACCTATACATCACATAGGACAGAACTGACATCTTTACCATATTGAGTCTTCCAATTCCTGAACAGAGCATATCTCTCCATTTATTTAAATGTCATTTGATTTTGTAATTTCAAGCATACAAATCCTATATGCACTTTGTTAGATTTACTTCTAAGTAGTTTACTTATTTGGAGAAATTGTAAATAATATTAGATTTAAATTTCAGTTTCTATATTTTCAGTGATTGATTGATTTTTTGTGTTTTTCTTATTTATCATGACCTTGCTGAATTTATTTAATACTTCCAACAAGCTTTTTTTTAAAAAAAAAAAAAGATTCCTTGGGATTTTCTGGTAATCACATGATATGAAAATAAGGACAGTTCAATTTCTTTCTTTCTTTCTACTTGTCTTTTATTTTCTTTGCTTGTCTTATTGCACTGGCTGGGACTTCCAACAGCACAATAAATAAGTGCTGAGAGTAACATCTTTGTGTTGCTGCTTGTTCTAGAGAGAAACTATTCAGTGTTTCACAACTGAAGGTGACATTAGCTGCAGTTTTACCATGTAAGCTCTTCATCAGGTAGAGGAAGTTCCCTTTTAATCCTAGGTTGTAAAGAGTTTTATAAGAAATTGATAATATTTTTATTCTAAAGCTTTTTCTGTAATGATAGACTGGAGATTTCTTTTTTCCTTTAGTCTTTTTAGCAGGGAAATTTCAAATGCTGAACCAGTCTTTCAGTTCAGTTCAGTTCAGTTCAGTCACTAAGTTGTGTCTGACTCTTTGTGACCCCATGAACTGCAGCACACCAGGCCTCCCTGTCCATCACCAACTCCTGCAGTTTACCCAAACTCATGTCCATTGAGTCAGTGATGGCATCCAGCCATCTCATCCTCTGTCGTCCCCTTCTCCTCATGCCCTCAATCTTTCCCAGCATCAGGGTCTTTTCAAATGAGTCAGCTCTTTGCATCAGGTGGCCAAAGTACTGGAGTTTCAGCTTCAACATCAGTCCTACCAATGAACACCCAGGACTGATCTCCTTTAGGATGGACTGGTTGGATCTCTTTGCAGTCCAAGGGACCCTTAAGAGTCTTCTCCAACACCACAGGTCAAAAGCATCAATTCTTCTGCACTCAGCTTTCTTTATAGTCAAACTCTCACATCCTTTCATGACTACTGGAAAAACCATAGCCTTGACTAGATGGACCTTTGTTGACAAAGTGATGTCTCTGCTTTTTAATATGCTATCTAGGTTGGTCATAACTTTCCTTCCAAAGTAAGCATCTTTTAATTTCATGACTGCAATTGCCATCTGCAGTGATTCTGGAGCCCAGAAAAACAAAGTCAGCCACTGTTTCCACTGTTTCCCCATCTGTCATGAAGTGATAGGACTGGATGCCATGATCTTAGTTTTCTGAATGTTGAGTTTTAAGCCAATTTTTTCACTCTCTTCTTTCACTTTCACTTTCATCAAGAGGCTCTTTAGTCTTTACGTTTGGAATAAATGACATCTGCCCGTGGATATATTTTTGTTATATAATGATGAGTTCAATTTATTAATATTTTGTAGAAGATTTTTGTGTTTAATTTCATGAATACTATTCATCTGTAGCTTTATTTAACCGTGACATGTTTCTGGTTTTTGTATCAGTGTAATGCCGTCCTCATTGAATAAGTTGGAAAGTGGTTTTTTCCTCTTCTCTATCTTAATTTGAGGCAGATGGGTGTTAATTCCTCATTAAATGTTTGGTAGAATTTGCCAGTGATGCCACTGGCCTAAAGATTTCATCTTGGAAGCCTCTGAATTATTAATTCAATTTCTTTAATGGAGTACTACTCATACTACCTATTTCATGTTTGGTGTGTGTCCATGATAAGTCACTTCAGTCATGTCCGACTCTTTGTGACCTCATGGACTGTAGCCCTCCAGGCTCTTCTCTCCATGGGATTCTTCAGGCAAGAATATTGGAGTGGGTTATCATTTTCTTCTCCAGGAGATCTTCCTGACCCAGGACTTAAACCTGCATCTCTTATGTCTCCTGCATTGGCAAGCAGGTTCTTTACTACTAGTACCAGCTTGGAAACTGCATTTCATCTTTGATAGGTTTGGTAGTTTGGAATTTACTAGAAATGGATCAATTTCTCCTAAGTTGATGAATTTATGTGTTTATAGTTGTTTACAATGCTGTGTTATTTTCCTAATATCTTAAGTTATCAGTAGTGATGTTGCCATGGGTTACTTGAACATATTTTAGATTCTAATTAATTTATAGTGTTTTTGAGTCTATCACTTCATATAATTTTCTTGGGTATTTAAAATGACAATTCAATATACATATGCAACTTCTTAGTTTCCACAGGTATCAATGTTTAATTTGAATGAAATGTATAGAAGATATTTAAAATGTACTCAGGATTTGTTTTATTTGGGTATGGTGAAACATACAGGCTTCCAACATGGTGTAGTGGTAAAGAATCCACCTGCAAATGCCGGAGATGCAGGTTTGATCCCTGTGTTGGGAAAATCCCCTGGAGGAGGAAATGGCAAACCACTCCAGTATTCTTGCCTGGGAAATCCCCTGGACAGAGGAGCCTGGTGGGTTACAGTCCATGGGGTTGCAAAGAGTCAGACATGACAGTGACTGAACAGCAGCAGCAGCGTGATGAGACATGCAGACACAGAAATGACTGTTATGAAGGAAGAAGTTTTTTTTTTTTTCAAAACGTGAACTTTATTTATAAAACTCACAAACTCTATACTTCTTTTTTTTACAATTTTATTTGCATTTTATTTTATTTATTTTTTGTTACATTTCCTAGTTTATTTTATTTTATTTATTTTTTTAATTTTTATTTTTACTTTCTTTTACTTTACAATACTGTCTTGGTTTTGCCATACATTGACATGAATCCACCGATAAAGTCGCCTATCCCTAGGAACAGAAAGCATGGCATGCCATGCAGGGCCACATGGGGAATCATTAGAATAAGTCATGGGTGAGGGAATGACCAAGAGTCTTTATTGTGTTTATCATAGGGAGTAAAGAGCAAGGAGGGTAAATAGGCTAAGCAGGTTTAGGATAGAGAAAATTTTCCTTATGATAGATCACAAATTCTAGAAGATGATGTGGCCAAGTTTTAGGATTTGGAAAGGAGTCACAGTTGTGTTTAAAAAAAAAAAGGTAGGGGATGTACACTGCCATTGGAGATATAAATGTTGAGAATGAGGGATGACCTGGAAGAACAGGTGTTCACAGAGTAACAGATATTAAGAAGGATAAATATATATTTATATACTTTCTGATGAAGGAAAGATAGTTGGTGGTGGTAAGATCTCATGCTCACACTATGGGGATGAGACTTTAGAGGTAGAAAAGAATGGATAACTTAGCAAATACATGTAAGGATTTCATAATGGCTTGAAAATAATCCACTAATTATTTGACATTCTCTAAATACCTAGACTGAAGTATATAAACATATACTTTGCTATATACATGCTTAGCATTCTCAAAATTCAGCTCTCACAAGGAAACTAATGCCCAATGCTGAGTTTGTTAACGTACTCAGAAATTAAGCACTTGTTTGCAAGACAAATGTCTTAGCATCTGTATTTTCCTCCTATCAGTTTCTTCCTGATAAGAAGTTGTGATAAAGATCCCAGAAACATTCATATTTGATAATAAGATAAATGCCAAAGATGGCATCCTTTGTTGTTATTGAGGGGTTAGGGATTTTAGAACATGCCACTTGCTACAGGAAAGGCAATCCATCAGAGCTATAAGAATTCAGGAAGAATACAAGTGGCAAAAGGTAATGAATAGCTGTGCCTAGTCAAAATGGGGAAATCCTAGAAGGGATGTTTTCCTAAAATGTATTCATCATATCCCTTTTATGAGATAACTGGAAAAACAGAAAGCTAATCCTTTTGTAAAATTAAATTTTGACTTGCCCACAGAGCTGGTGACAGTAGAGATTTGATTGTGTACTTCTTTCCTACTCATGGAGACCATCACAACTTACATCCATTTGATTTTACTTTTAGACTTAAAGATAAATAGGGGTGTCAGCTAAAAGAAGAAGAAGAAAAAATGATAACAATTTCAGTTCATATGTAATTGGATTTTTGACATATCAAGATAGAGCCCTGATTACATTTGACAGATGCATATTGATTTTCATTTTAAACTCTTCTTATCCAACATACTTAGTTACTTCTGGAACTTTTTGCTTTAAATTAAACAAAGGTTTGAAGTGATAGAAAATTTTAATTAACTTCACTGACAATGTAATGCCTACCCTGCAACTGAAGTCTGATATTATCTTTCATATATTTTATATTTCATATAAAACAAACAAATATAATGTATGATTTCATATTTATGGAGCATAAAGCAGGGATTCTATTTTTATAATGGCTTCCCCAGTGGCTCTAGTGATAAAGAATCCACCTGCCAATGCAGGAGACTCAAGAGATGCGAGTTCAATCCCTGGGTTGGGAAGATCCCCTGGAGAAGGGCATGGCAACCCACTCCAGTAGTCTTGCTTGGAGAATCCCATGAACAGAGGAGCCTGGTGGGCTATAGCCCATGGGGTTGCAAAGAGTTGGGCATGGCTGAGCACACATGTGACTTAAGACATGTTCTCACATATCAGAGTCTAAGAATTAAAAACAAAAATGCAAAGTCTACAAAACTGCAGAGTTTCTCAAAAGTGACTCAAGTGTGCTGAAGTTGTCACCACTGTAACATCTCTTCACACTTTCTTTATAGTTTCCATTTCTTGAGGCTCTTGCATAGAAGCTAACATATCTATGTTTTTCCATACCCATGGATTCTGTGCCAGTGACCTTCAATATTCTTAGCTTGATTTCTTCTCTATCTCATGCAAGTGAATAAATGTCCAATTTTAAGCATGTTTTATTATGTTTCCCCTAAGACAAGCGCTTGACACTTGATTCCAACATAATAAAAACATTATAAGATTACTAAAACGTGAAAGAGTATATTTCATTTACAAAACAAAATTTCACTAACTTATATACTGTTGTCTTTCAAAAGTGGTAGTAAAGTATATAACTGACCTTTCATTTTACTTCAGAGCACTTTTATTCTAAATTTTTCTTTTTATGCCTTTTCTTGTTTAGTTGCTAAGTCGTGTCCTATTCTTTCGACCCCTTGGACTTGTAGACTGCCAGGCTCCATGTCTATGGGATTCTCCAGGCAAGAATATTGGAGTGGGTTGCCATTCCCTTCTCCAGGGGATCTTTTTGACTCAGGGATCGAACCCAGGTTTCCTGCATTGCAGGCCGATTCTTTACCAACTGAGCTATGAGGGAAGCCCTTATGCCTTTTCTAGCATGTTAGGAAAAGGGTTCCTTTTTTTTAAGAGAAAGTATTTTAAACTTAGCATCGAAATTAGCATAATTGTTCCAAAAGCAAACTTTTATGGATCATTTTTTATTAATGTCACCAACACAGAATGATAGAATCTTTGAGTTCTAATTTAATGGTTCTCATCTATAACCTCCTAGTGAATGTAGCAACATTATGTGAGAAGTCTATAGGAGATGACCTCTCAGCAATCATTTGGACCCATCATCTGGATGCCAGTGAAGTGCCAGTGAAGTTACTCAGTCGTGTCTGACTCTTTGTGATCCCATGAACTACCAGGCTGCTCCATCCATGGAATTTTCCAGGCAAGAGTACTGGAGTGGGTTGCCATTTCCTTCTCCAGGGCATCTTCCCGACTTGGGGACCAAACCCAGATCTCCTGCATTGCAGGCAGACGCTTTACCATCTGAGCCACCAGGGAAGCCCATCATCTGATGAGCAGTCCCTATCTGATGAGGAGTTCCCATTTCTTATGGTACTCAGTTCCTTTGTGAAACAAAATTAGATCGTTTTTCCTTGTTTGAGCCCCTAGTTCCACTGCTTAGAACTATCAGTCTCTGGTTGAAACTCTGCTCTAGAGTTGTCTAGTTATTTATCAGATACTTGTTACCCATTTCCTGAGCTATGACAAAAGATCCTTCATCAAGAAATATTCATATAAAGAAGTAATCTATATTCTAACATCTTACTAGGCAGCATGCTTGATACACCCAAATTACCCAGGTATGATTTAATTATTGCACAATATTTCACAGCAATTACCTATATTCTTATACTTGAGAAAAGCACTTTATTATTATGGCTGAAAATTATTTTGCATTTGTAGATATCTTGCTACAAAACATGTTATCAAGAATGAAGTAGGCCAAACCCAAAAATGTGCTTCCAAGCCACACAGCACCTTATTCAATTTATGCTGATGCTTTGAACCCCATGTGAGACATTCTAATTTCCTCAATATTGTGTCTTGAAGACCACAGTCAAACATTGTAGAATACTGAGATTAATTATACAGTTGGCATTCTAGCCTGCTGGCTTTCTCTTACTGTTTATCATAACACACAAATTTGTAAATATTCTATGATTTTACATAAGAGACAGATGATATGGACTTGACTAGTACTCTATCAGTAATTTTTTATAGCCATCAATGCAGGTTAATTTGTGCATTCACTTTATCCCTTCGGTAAGGACTTTTCCAGTTACCCTATTCAAAATTGCACCTCCAACACTATTACTGTCCTTATTGCCGCCTTCTGCCTATTTTTCCCCGCAGTCCTATTTTATCACTATCTGTCTCTCTCTATGAGCATGTAAATTCCAGGAACACAGAGATTTTTGCCAGTTTGGCTCCCTGCAATAGCCACAGAACTTAGAATCTTAGCATATGGTAGTTCTTAATAAATATTAGCAACTAAGTGGCCTGAGCAAGGAACCATTCTGGTTGCTGGGGTTACTGTAGGAAATGACACAGAAAATATCCCTCACATCATGGTATTTCACTTCTAGTGGAGAAAAGGAAGAGGAATAAATAGGTAACTGTTACATAATGTATTTCAAGTTAATTATTTAGGGAGAGAGAATTAGCATCGAGTGCTTTCAGAGAAAATGTCTCCAAAAAGTGACATTTAATGGAGGCTTCAAGGATTTACAGAAAGTTAAATAAGAATTTGGGTGAGAGTGTTCCAAGCAGAAGTGTAAGCAATGTAAAAGCTTAAATAGGAATTGGCTCAGAATGTTGATGCAGTCATTAGCTCAGTGAAGGGTGGGGGAGAGTAGAGATGGTGAGATCAGAAGGAAAAGCATGGATCGCAAAATGGTGGGGGGTGGGGGGCGGTTTCTGACCTCACTTCCTAATGCGGAACTGGAAAACATGGGAAGGATTAAATAGCATAGTGATATGATCTAATTTATGTTTTATAAGAAATCATTCTGATTTCTCTTTGGAGGTCAGAGAATAGGGTATAAGACTGAAATACAGGAAGCAGTTGCAATAGTCCAGGTAATGTAGTCTAGGGTGAAAGTGGTGGAGGTGGTAAAACATGATCGGAAATGGGATATATTTTTATGGCTTTGCTATCAGTATTTACTCATGGGCTGGAAATTTGCAATGAGAAAATAAAAGGAATAAAGTATGATACCTAGCTTGTGAAGCACAAGCTGGAATCAAGATTGCTGGGAGAAGTATTAGTAACCTCAGATACACAGAAGACACCATCCTTATAGCACAGAGTGAAGAATTAAAGAGCCTCATTAAAGTGAAAGAGGAGAGTGAAAAAGTTAGCTTAAAACTAAACATTCAGAAAACTAAGATCATGGTATTCAGTCCCGTCACTTCATGGAAAATAGATGGGGAAACAGTGAGAGACTTTTTTTGGGTTCCAAAATCACTGCAGATGGTGAAATTAAAAGACTGCAGCCATGAAATTATAAGACACTTGCTCCTTGGAAGAAAAGCTATAACAAACCTAGACAGCATATTAAAAAGCAGAGACATTACTTTGCTGACAAAGGTCCATCCAGTCAAAGCTATGGTTTTTCCAGTAGTCATGTATGGATGTGAGTTGGACTATAAAGAAAGCTGAGCACCAAAGAATTGATGTTTTGAACTGTGGTGCTGGAGAAGACTCTTGAGCGTCCCTTGGAATGCAAGTAGATCCAATCAGTCAATCCTAAAGGAAATCAGTCCTGAATATTCATTGGAAGGACTGATGTTGAAGCTGAAGCTCTAACACTTTGGTCACCTGATGCAAAGAACTGACTCACTCGAAAAGACTCTGATGCTAGGGAAGATTGAAGGCAGGAGGAGAAGGGGACAAGAGAGGATGAGATGGTTGGATGTCATCACCGACTCGATGGGCGTGAGTTTGAGCAAGCTCCAGGAGTTGGTGAGGGACAGGGAAGCCCGGCATGCTGCAGTCCATGGGGTCACAGAGTCAGACACGGCTGAGTGACTGAACTGAACTGATGATACCTAGATTTTTGGAAAGATAAACTGGATAAATAATGGTGCCATTGACTAAGCCAAAAAAAATTATTGGGGGAATAAATTAGCATAGGTGATGAGACAAGTATTCAAGAATAATATTTCATAAGAGATACTTAAAAGATATCCATATGAAGATGAAAACAGGCAGCTGAAACTCAGGAGGAAGCTTAGAGATATAAATTAAGAGGTCATGTGTAGATGGTACATACAAGCCTGAAAAAAAATGTCCAGGAAGATACTATAACTGGGGAAGAGACTGGACAAAGCCCTAAATGAAGCCATCATCTAGAATTCTAGGAGGAGACAAGAGACAAAAAAGAAGATTCAGAAAGACCGAGAAATGACCTGGAAGGAAAACTAAAGCCAAGTGAATGCTATATTTCAAGGAGAAAAAGTCAACTATGCCAAATGCTACTGAGAGATAAACTAACATAGCACTGACCTACAAAGGAACATGCAAGTTGTGATTTCTGAGATAAAAGCAATTTCAGTCAAATTGTCAAGATTAAATCCTCACTGAAATGAGTTTGAGAATTGGAGAAAAAACAAGTTGAGATATTCTGTACAGGAAGGGAAACCATCAACAAAATGAAATGGCAACTTAAGGAATAGGAGAAAATATTTGAAAATCATATATCTGATAAGGGATTAATATCCAAAATACATAAAGAATCCATACACTCAATGGCAAAACACACACACACACACACACACACACACACACACACACACACACACAAAACAAAACCCAAAACAATCTGATCACAAAATGGACAGAATATCTGAATAGGTATTTTTGCAAAGAATACATACAGAAGCCAAGTACATAGAAAGATGTTCAACATCATTAATCATCAAGGTAATGCAAATCAAAAACACAATAAGATATAACCGCATGCCTGTTAGAATGGTTATTATAAAAATGACAAGAGATAAGAAGTGTTGGTGAGAATGCAGACAAAGGGAACCCTGCACAATGCCCTAAGTGCCCATTGATGAGTGGATAAAGAAAATGTGGGACATGTAGAGTAGCCTTAATAAGGATTAAATTCTTGCCATTTGAAACAATATGGAGTAATCTCAAGTGCATTACACTAGGTAAATTAAGTTAGACAGAGACAGATAATATCATATGATCTCATGCTGCTGCAGCTAAGTCACTTCAGTTGTGTCTGATTCTGTGTGACCCCATAGACGGCAGCCCACCAGGCTTCTCCGTCCCTGGGATTCTCAAGGTAAGAACACTGGAGTGGGTTGCCATTTCCTTCTCCATGCATGCATGCATGCTAAGTCACTTCAGTAGTGTCCAACTCTGTGCGACCCTATGGACAGCAGCCCACCAGGCTCCACTGTCCACAGGATTCTCTAGGCAAGAATACTGGGGTGGGTTGCCATTTCCTTCTCCATGTGATCTCATATGTGAGGTCAAAAACAAGCTCATAGATACAGAGAACAGACTGGTGGCTATTGAAGACACATGGGGGAGCAAATTGAGGATGCCGGTCAAAAGGCACAAACTTCCAGCTAACTATCAATAAGTTATGGGGATGTAATATACATCATGGTGACTATAGTTAAAAATAACTTACAGTATATTTGAAAGTTTTAAGACTTTGGCCACCTGATTCAAAGAGCCGACTCACTGGAAAACACCCTGATGCTGGGAAAGATTGAGAGCAGGAGGAGAAGGGGACAATAGAGGATGAGATGGTTGGACGGCACCACCAACTCAATGGACATGAGTTTGAGCAAACTCTGGGAGCTAGTGAAGGACAGGGAAGCATGGTGTGCTGAAGTTCATGGAGTCAGAAAGAGTCGAATACAACTGAGCGACTGAACAACAACAAACAGTATATCTTAGAGGCCTTCATCACAAGAAAAATATTTATTTGTAATATACTGTGTGATGATAGATGTTAACTAGACTTACTGTGGTGATTTTTTTTTTGCAATGTATACAAATATCAACCTATTATGTTGTTACACTGGAAATTTATATAATGTTATATGTCAGTTATATCTCAACTTAAACAAGGAAGTAGAGGCAATGAATATAAATAGCTCTTCCTAGGAATTCTTCTTCAAATGTGAAAAGAGCAATGGGTTGGTAGCCACAGAGGTCAACAGATCGAAGATCACTTGTCCTGATACTTCACTCCTTTTCATTATAATTATATAATCATGGTCACACTTTATATTTCCTGTATTAAGGTAGGAAAAATATATCTCCTACCTCCACTGATATTAAATATAAGTTAATTTGAACAATGGAGTGTGGGTGTAGGTGAAATATACAAATACATTACATTTAGATCTTGTGTTCCCTGAGTCTCCATCAGTTAGTGACTCAGCCTTTGCTTGTCTTTTATGGCCTTGACATTTTGGAGAGTATTGATAAGTTATTTTATAAAATACTCCTCAGCTTGAGTTTCTCTGATATTTTCTAGTGGTAAGACGAAGGAAATATATTTTGGGGAATAATATCAGAGAAATTATTTTTCCCTCTCAGTGTCCAATTATCATGGGATATGTGATGTTGATATATTTTATTACTGGTCATATTAATCTTTATTAATTGGTTAAAGTGATATCCTCCAGGTTTTCCAATGTGGAGTTAGTATCTCCCTTTTGTATTTAATAAATACTTTGTGGAATTACTTTGAGAAAGTACAAATACTCCTTTTCTCTATGAATTTTTACCTTCTGTTCATCCATCAGTGGACCTGGCTCATACCATTTATGTATTCAGTAATTCTTCAGACCAGACCCCAAAACACTCACTTGATTATATTTGCTTGAATCTAAATGTGAGCTTTGTCTTCTGTTCATTTGATTTCTATGCCTATGTTTAGCCAATATAAATTAGTTTAGTTTTTAGGTATATCTTAAAATCTGTCAGTTTGTATGCAATTTTGTCCTTCTTTCTAAATGACTTTGGAAATTCTATTTCTTTTATCTTTTCGTATACATTTTATAATGAGCTTGTCAATACCTACAGAAAAGTCTGATGAGGAATAAACTGGAAATATACTGGATCTATATATCAAATTGGAGATCAGTGATATTTTAACAATATCTGGTCTTCAATCAGTGAACATGCCTATTTATTTAGCTTTATTAGATTTCTTTTGTCAATTTTTCCCACTATTCAGTATACAGTTCTTATATATAATTGTTTATATTTTTACCTAATACTTACAGGGCTTTTTGTTATAAATGACATTTTTAATGTCAAATTCCAATTGTCCATTGCTAGTATATAAAAATACAACTGGCTTTTGTATATTGACTTGAAGAAGCCATAATTCTACATTTTAAATAAGTATTTTCCTGGATATGAAATTATAGATTGACAGTATCTTTTTTCCTTTAATCACTAAAGATGTCATACCATTATCATCTAGATCACATGGTTTAAGAACAGAAGTCCTTATTCTACTTTACATAATATGTCTTTTTAAAAAAAGGAAATTCTGGGGTTTCTCTTCTAGCTCAGTGGTAAAGGATTTGCCATTCAATGCAGGAGACATGGGTTCGATTCCTCCCTGGTCCGGGAAGATGTCACATGCCATGAAGCAGCTAAGCACGTGAACCACAACTACTGAGTCTGTGCTCTACAGCCAGGGGGCCACAACTACTGAGCCCATGTACTGCAACTATTGAAGCCCTCATGCCTAGAGCCCATGCTCTAAAACAAGAAAAGCCTCTCCAATGAGAAGCTGGTGCATGGCAACTAGAGTAGCCTCTGCTCACTGCAACTAAGATCCAGCATAGCCAAAGATAAATAAACAAATAAATTTATAAAAAAGAAAATCTGGCTACCTTCAAGGTTTTCTTTTTGTTGCTTATTTTTTAGCAGCTTAAATATGATTTGCCAAGGTTGGAAAAAATGTTATTCTCTTTTCAAATATTTCTTCATTTGTGGTATTCTTACAATCTCTCTGCTTTCTTGAATTGCAATTATAAGTATGTTAGGCTGTCAGTTATTGTTCTATAGCTTTTCAATGTTTTCTTTTTTCCTGTCTTGTTAATATTTTCCCTTTGTCTCTAAGTTCCTGTAATTTCTGTTAACTACCGCACAATTGCACTCATCTCACATGCTAGTAAAGTAATGCTCAAAATTCTCCAAGCCAGGCTTCAGCAATATGTGAACTGTGAACTCCCTGATGTTCAAGCTGGTTTTATAAAAGGCAGAGGAACCAGAGATCAAATTGCCAACATCTGCTGGATCATGGAAAAAGCAAGAGAGTTCCAGAAAAACATCTATTTCTGCTTTATTGACTATGCCAAAGCCTTTGACTGTGTGGATCACAATAAACTGTGGAAAATTCTGAAAGAGATGGGAATACCAGACCACCTGACCTGCCCCTTGAGAAATCTGTATGCAGGTCAGGAAGCAACAGTTAGAACTGGACATGGAACAACAGACTGATTCCAAATAGGAAAAGGAGTAATTTAAGGCTGTATATTGTCACCCTGTTTATTTAACTTCTATGCAGAGTACATCATGAGAAACGCTGGACTGGAAGAAACACAAGCTGGAATCAAGATTGCTGGGAAAAATATCAATAACCTCAGGTATGCAGATGACACCACCCTTATGGCAGAAAGTGAAGAGGAGCTAAAAAGCCTCTTGATGAAAGTGAAAGAGGAGAGTGAAAAAGTTGGCTTAAAGCTCAACATTCAGAAAACGAAGATCATGGCATCCGGTTCCATCACGTCATGGGAAATAGATGGGGAAACAGTGGAAACAGTGTCAGACTTCATTTTTTTGGGCTCCAAAACCACTGCAGATGATGACTGCAGCCATGAAATTAAATGTCACTTACTCCTTGGAAGAAAAGTTATGACCAACCTAGATAGCATATTCAAAAGCAGAGACATCACTTTGCCGATGAAGGTCCGTCTAGTTAAGGCTATGGTTTTTCCTGTGGTCATGTATGGATGTGAGAGATGGACTGTGAAGAAAGCTGAGCGCCAAAGAATTGATGCTTTTGAACTGTGGTGTTGGAGAAGACTCTTGAGAGTCCCTTGGACTGCAAGGAGATCCCACCAGTCCATTCTGAAGGAGATCAACCCTGGGATTTCTTTGGAAGGAATGATGCTAAAGCTAAACTCCAGTACTTTGGCCACCTCATGTGAAGAGTTGAGTCACTGGAAAAGACTCTGATACTGGGAGTGATTGGGGGCAAGAGGAGAAGGAGACGACAGAGGATGAGATGGCTGCATGGCATCACTGACTCGATGGATATGAATCTGAGTGAACTCCGGAAGTTGGTTTTGGACAGGGAGGCCTGGTGTGCTGCGATTCATGGGGTCGCAAAGAGTCGGACACGATTGAGTGACTGAACTGAACTGAACTGAGTGTAATCAGCCATGGCAAGATACATTTTTTAAATTTGAAAAGACCTATTTTAGATTAACACTTTCCATTGGGTGTATGAAAAGATGTTAAACTGGGATTACAAAGATGGCACCACAATATAATACTTTGACATTCCAAAGAAAAGTGCTAGACATAGACAAATACACAGATTTTCAATGAAAATGACTTCATGAGGCTACTATCAGGAGGTCAAGAATTGGACATGGGAAAGGATTTCAAAAAGATTTTTTTACAGCGATATTATCTCTTCTCTGTTCCTCACAGGGAATGAGGCAAGGGTACTCTCTCCCTTATGTCCAGCCTAGAGAGAATGGGCTTCAGAGAGACCATTCTAAAGGAGAGGAGCGTTGGATTGGGGTGTGACCAACAAGAGCCTTTGGCTATCAGTCTCAATGGGTAGAGCAAAAAGAAACAGATTCTCTGTATTGGAAGAAATTGCTCTGTCTCTTATAGTGAATCAAAGATGCTGAGACCCAGAGAACATATTTAAGAAACTTTAGTAAAGTCCTGTTTAAGAGGATATCTACTGAAATGTGAAGGGAGTCCAGTGGAGGGTCTGGATGAGGAGGATCACAGGAAAATCAGAAGCTGAAAAGGAGGCAGAGTAATAAGCCACAGGGTGGGACTTCTTATATCCTGGGAGTCACCTCAGAAGAGCCCATCTGGGGAGCCTAGGAAGAATCTGCCAACTTCATATACCCAGGAACTATCAGTTTTAATCATCAGCCAGAATCATGGGCAGTGGAGCCAACTTAAGGCAGCACTTGTGACTCCAACTTTCATGAATTCTTAAATTAGTAGATATTGAGAGGCTGTTTTCAAGAAAAAGAATAAAGCATCACAAACACAAAATTAGCTAAAAGGCATGGAAGAGTTCTTTGCAAATGAAGAAGTCTGAAGCTTGATTTCAGAAGTTCTATGGTTAAGTTCATGAAGAAAGAATTTTCTGCTGCCTATTTCCCTTCTCTCTCTCTATACTCCAAATCCAGGAGTCTGAAGAACAAGGTTAGCTAGGAAAGCCAAGAAGAAAGGGAAAGATTACCCACTAAAGGTAAGAAGAGATTTGTGTCTAGAAGAGATTTGTGTCTCTGTACGGCAACCCACTCCAGTGTTCTTGCCTGGAGAATCCCAGGGATGGGGGAGCCTGGTGGGCTGCCATCTATGGGGTTGCACAGAGTTGGACACGACTGAAGTGACGTAGCAGCAGCAGCAGCATGAATACTGAAATGTTGAAAAATATATTGGATTGAGTATTTAATTACAAAATTGAAAATGGACTTTTTTGACTTAAAGACTGTAGCACTCTACATTAGCCATAGTGACCAGAAACCACTAGTTCTACCCATTTCTATTTAGAGGCTGAAATAAACTTCTCCCACAACTATCTATTAAAGTGACAATGGATAGTGAAAATTTGTATTTTGATTACATTCCATGAGCTGTCCTTATT
>SJYO01027906.1:6714-50000 GCA_006410555.1 Capra ibex | reverse complement strand
TTCCTGACCAAGACTTAACATTGGGACGAACAAATTTAATCTACGTCTCATGTAGGACACTTTACGGTCTGACCTACTTCGTGTTCGGACTTAGTTCTAACGACTCTCTTTACCGTCATTGGAGTCTATGTGTCTACTGTTTTGGGTATGTCGTCTTTCACTTCTCCCTGATTTCTCGGAGGACTACTTTCACTTTGTCCTCTCACTTTTACGACCGAATTTGGAGTTGTAAGTTTTTGTTTCTAGTACCGTAGACCAGGGTACTAAAAGACCGTTCGTTTACCCCTTTGTTACCTTTGATACTCACTAATAAAAGAACACAGATTTTCGTGAAATCTACCACCGACGACGTACTTTAATTTCCTATCAACGAAGAACCTTCTTTTCGATACTGGTTGTATAAATTTTTGACTTTGTAATGAAACGGTCGTTTTCAGAAAGATCAGTTCCGATATTAAAAAGGTCATCAGTACATATCTACACTCTCAACCTGATATGTCTTTCGACTCGGGACTTTGGAACTACTAAAACTTCACACCACAACGTCTTCTGAGAACGTACAGGAAACCTGTCGTTCCCTTACTTTAGCCAGTCATTCTTTAAGTCAGGACTTGTAAATAACCTTCCTGACTACGATCTCGACTTCGATGTTATGAAACCGATGGACTGTGTTACTTGACTGAGAACGGTTACTGGGGTCACAACCCTTTCTAACTTCCGTCCTCCTCTTCGTCTACTGTCTCCTACTCTAACTCAGGTAGTGGTTGAGTTACCTCTACTCAAACTCGTTCGATACCTTCAACCACTACCTGTCTCCTCGGACCACACGGTATCCGGAACCTCAATGTTTATCAACCTGTGTTGACTCGGTGACTTGACTTGAACACAACCCCTATCTCTCAGTTTAGTATCCGTCTAACTATTCTTCAGACCCGAGGGATTTCACTTCTTTCCACAGACCTAAGAACTCCTCCTCTACCCCAAGACCCTAAGAGTTCCTCCTCTTTTCCCGTTTCTACAAACAAATGAACGAACAAACAAAAAGAGATATAAGGAATCAGAATCAGTGTCTTTCACAAAACAAAACAAAACAAAAAGAAATTTGGACATTGACTAAGAATGTGTCGTTTGTTGAGTCAAATTTGAAACATTAACCCTAATGTCTCGTTGTTATATAGTACGAACTCCTGTCAAAGAGGAAGTACTTTTTGAAGACTGGTTAGGATTATAAAATCTTCCACATAATACCCTCACCCAGACCATCCCAGAAAGACAACAATTTAAGATTAGTACAGTAGGATTTTATATTGAATACCCTCATCCAGACCATTCTAAAAGTGTTTGAACTCTGTAATAAAACTAAATAATATTATTGGATTAATTTTACATACATTGAGGAAACGACTGTGATCGTTCCCCCCGTAAGAGACCGGGGGAAGACTCCAGGTACAGTGTTCGAAAGAGACAGAGAAAAGAATGAAATTATTTTGAGACGATACGTTCTCGAGAACTCACTAGCTCGGACCAGGGGTCAGGATTTCCATTTTGAAGAAGTCTCTAGTACTTAGGTTGTGATAAGTAGAATTCGATAATGTCTTCCTATTCAAAGATATGGTGTCCTTTGGGAGAGTCTCCAACTAAGTCACCCGGTGAAACCTTAGAATCTCTTATCATATTTGTGGGTGACGGGTGGAGGTTTGTTTTTAGTAGAGTCTTAAGTTCGTTTTTTTGCGTTAATAACCACCTCTTAATGGAGTATCAGAGGACAGGTGGGTGTTATTCACCCTCGATACATCTCTCTGCGGGAGACGTAGAAGTCAGAAATCTTATTTCTACCCCAAACTTACGGGACTCCTATGAGACTCTCCTGATTACACTATATCTTCGGACTTTGTGTCTTACGATCTCTCTGTCTTTATTTTTTTTATTTTACTTTTTTCTTTTCGGAAGGGTACCCCTCCGAGATTCTGGTGCGACGCTGTGGACTGAACGAGTGTGTTGTCTGACACGGGATCATAAATGGTTTTCTCTCGTTCGGTCGAAGGTAATACCGGGAGGGTCCCCAGTTTCTAAGTCTTACAGTTGTTCGTCTCCGTCTTCTGGTATTCGAAAATCCGGGTCCTCTGATGGAGAGGACGGTTCGACACTCCTCTGAGATAGACACTCGTCGGAAATTGGTACCGAAGGACCCTAGACCCTGTCAAATATCGACGGTTCTCACAGTATTGGACTCTAGTCGAGGAGACTCCTCTACGTGTCTAGTAGTACATGACATAGGAACATCTCATAGACTCTATGACTGGTCTGACTTGGACTCGTCACGTGTTTTTATACCGGGTGGACCCTATACTGTGGTGTCACTAGGGCTCTCGGTGATGTCACCGAGAGACCTTGTCACATGAGACCTTGTAGCACCTTGGACTCGTAGAACCTGGACCCTTCACGTACTCTGTTTCTCGGATGGACCCTGATACGAGATCGTCTTGTGGTCCGGTGAACCGGGATCCTTCTCGTCCTCTACATACCGAGTTGACCCTGACCCGAAAGTCTCTTGTGAGTCCTTAGACTCGTCGAATCCGGTCCCTTCACGTCCTCTGTTTCTTGTGTGGACCCTGACACGGGACCGTCTCTTGACCCCTCAGACCTGACCAACCCGGACCCTTCTCACCCTGTACGTACCGAGTGGACCCTGACCCGGAAGTATCTTGTGGGCCCTTAGACTCGTCGAACCCGGACCCTTCACGTACTCTATGTACCGGGTGGACACTGACACGGTAGTACCTCGTAGTCCTCGCACTCACCAACCTAGACTCTTCACGTGTAGTGGAACCTGAAACCGTCTGGGACACGAAAGGTAAGTGATGTTCCTGAGGGGTGTTTGGGGTCTCCATAAACAAACGTCACAGGGACGGAGAGCTGTCGTGTTGTCTCTTTCACTGGGACTATTCTCAGACGACTATTCTGTAACTTCTCTAAACGTTCGTCTCCTCCGGTCGAATTCATTTCTATTATGTCCTCTTGGTGAGGTCTTCACCTTCCACGTTATCTAATTTCAGTTCGTCATTTTAACGTAAATTCCTGTTAAAGTCTGAAATTCCTTTTCACGTTCGATCTTGTTCCCTAATGGACCGTGACTTCACTGGGGTGTTATAAAAAAAAAGATTAAAAACACAAACTTATACAAAACCAAATAAAGTATAACATGTAAAACCTCAGGTTTAAGATCAGATCCAAAAATTAAAAACGAAAGACTATAAACAATAATCATACACCTTAATTCTCAGATAAAAAAGTATACGTAAAAGTTAGTCCTTAAACTAATGTGGACTAACGAGGGCAAGGAAAACTGAAAGAAAAGAGGAGGAGCAGTAGAGATAGATCGAGAAGAGAGAAGAGAAGATACGTCTTACGACACTTAAAGAAACAAGTCCTACACCTCAATAAAGTGGTGATTGTACCCAAAAACAGAAGACACGTTACAACTTTCTCATCAGAACTCCAATGACTTACTCCCCCTGGTTTTTGCTCTCCGTCATCAAGTCGAGGTCTTGAAACCTAGTAGTATCTTTGGGACCGGCGTCCCTGATCCCTATCTGTTCTAGGGTAGGTTTTTCTATGTATGGATGTGACTTTCGTTCGAGGTAGGTTCTTGTCGTTCGAGGTAACGTTCTGCTGGGTACGATTAGAAGGTCGTTTTGTTCTTGTGTGATTTCTTTTAATTTTCTGTCGGAAGAGTCAAGTCAATGAGTCAACACAGACTGAGAAACGTTGGGGTACCTGACGTCGTGTGGCCCGGAGGGACAGTTAGTGGTTGAGGGTTTCAAATGAGTTAAGTACTGGTGACTCAGTCACTACGGAAGGTTTGTAGAGTAGGAGACCGTACGGAAAGAGGAGACCTGGAGTTAGAGAAAGTCGTAGTCCCAGAAAAGTTTACTCAGTCGAGAAACGTAGTCTACCGGTTTCTTGACCTGAAAGTCGAAGTAGTAGTCAGAAAGGTTATTTATAAGTCCTGACTAGAGGAAGTCCTACCTTAACAACCGAGAGGAACGTCATGTTTCTTGAGCGTTCTTTGAAGAGGTTGTGACGTCAAGTTTTCGTAGTTAATAAGCTACGAGTTGAAAGAAATATCGGGTTGAGAGTGTAGGCATACACTGATGATCTTTTTGGTATCGAAACTGATCTGTCTTGAAACAACCTTTTCATTACGGAGAAGAAAAATTATACGACAGATCAAGCCAGTGTTGAAAGGAAGGTTCCTCATTCACAGAAACTAAAAGTACCGACGTTAGTGGTAGACGTCACTAAGACTTCGGGGAGTTTTCTTTCAGTTTGTANTGTTGAAAGGAAGGTTCCTCATTCACAGAAACTAAAAGTACCGACGTTAGTGGTAGACGTCACTAAGACTTCGGGGAGTTTTCTTTCAGTTTGTAACTAACGGGTAGATAAACGGTATTGCACTACCCTAGTATACGGTACTACAATCAAAAGTCTTACAACTCTAAATTCGGTTGAAAAACTGAGCGGAGAAAGTTAAAGTAATTACCGAGAAATCAAGAAGGGAAAGACAGTATTCCCAGCACAGTAGACGTATAGACTCCAATAAAGAGGACCGTTTGAATTAAGGTCGAAAACGAAGTGGGATGTGTCGTTAAGAGTGCTATATGGGACGTTGCTTCAATTTATTCGTCTCACTGTTATATGCCGGAACTGCATGAGGTAAAGGATACACCTTTGTCAAAAAGGTACAGAGCAGGTTTGACTACGAAAGACTGGACGTTTCTCCGAAGAGTTCTCCGTCCCGTCGACGAGACCATAAGGGTAGGGAAAGTCTTAAAGGGTTGCAAATAACATTATGTGTGTCAGTTTCAGAAACCTTATCAGTTATTCCGTCTTCATCTAGAAAAAGACCTTGAGAGAACGAAATGACTACTAGGTCGCCTACAACCGGTAAACTAGAGACCAAGGAGACTGTAAAACTTTCGGTCGAACTTGTAGACCTTCAATTGCCAAGTACATAACGACTTCGTACCGAACCTCTTAAAAATCGTAATGAAATGATCGGACACTCTACTCACTTTGACTCCACATCAAACTCCTAAGAAACCGTAACAGAAAGAAACCCTAATCTTACTTTTGACTGGAAAAGGTCAGGACTCGGTAACGACTCCAAAAAAGTTTAAAAAGACCGTATAGCTCACGTCGTGAAGGTATCGTATTAGAAAATCCTAAAGTTTATCGAGTTGACCTTAAGATAGTGAAAGTGATTGAAACAAGTATCACTACGAAGAATTCCGGGTGAACTGAAGTGTAAGGTTCTACAGACCTAGATNTAACCTTACTTTTGACTGGAAAAGGTCAGGACTCGGTAACGACTCCAAAAAAGTTTAAAAAGACCGTATAGTTCACGTCGTGAAGGTATCGTATTAGAAAATCCTAAAGTTTATCGAGTTGACCTTAAGATAGTGAAAGTGATTGAAACAAGTATCACTACGAAGAATTCCGGGTGAACTGAAGTGTAAGGTTCTACAGACCTAGATCCACTCACTGGTGTAGTAGTACTAATAAACCCAACACTTCTAGAAACTACATGTCAAGAAGACACATAAGAAACGGTGGAGAAGAATTATAGATGACGAAGACAATCCAGATATGGTAAAGACAGGAAAGACACGGGTAGAAACGTACTTTACAGGGGAACCATAGAGTTTAAAAGAACTTTCTTTAGAGATCAGAAAGGGTAAGATAACGAAAAGAGATAAAAAACGTGACTATTCACTCCTTCCGAAAGAATAGAGAGGAACGATAACCTTGAGATATTAGTTTACCCGGAGACAAAGGAAGAGAGGAAACGGAAAGTGTAGAGAAGAAGAAAACATTTCGGATGAGTCCGTCAGTATAACGGAAAAACGTAAAGAAATACAACCCCTACCAGAACTAGGGACAGAGGACATGTTACAGTAATTGGAGGTAGGCATCAAGTGGTCCGTGAGATAGTCTAGATCAGGGAATTTAAATAAAGAGTGAATGTGACGTATTAGTATTCCCTAAACTATATCCAGTAAGGACTTACCAGACAGATCATCAAAGGGGATGAAAGAAGTTAAATTCAGACTTAAACCTTTATTAATAAAATACTAGACTCGGTGTCAGTCGAGGAAATACGACAGATCCTCCTCATTCGTAGAAAATTCAAGTACCGACATCAGTGATAGACGTCACTAAAACCTCGGGGTGTTTTACTTCCTGCGGTGGTAAAGGTGACAAAGGGGTAGATAAACGGTACTTCACTACCCTGTCAAAAGGTAGGGTAGAGTCAAACGGTAGAGTCAAAAGGATTACATCTCGAAATTCGGAAGAAGTAAAAGGAGAAAGTGAAAGTAGTTCTCTGAGAAGTCAAGGAGAAGTGAAAGACGTTATTCCCGTCACAGTAGACGAATAGACTTCAATAACTGTAAAGAGGACCGTTAGAACTAAGGTCACACACAAAGAAGGTCACGTCGTAAAGAGACGTATCTTGAAATTATTCGTCCCACTGTTATGTGTCGGAACTGCATGAGGAAAAGGATAAACCTCGGTCAGACAATAAGTTACAGGTCAAGATTGACAACGAAGGACTGGTCGTATGTCCGAGGAGTTCTCCGTCCAGGTCACCGGACCATAAGGGTAGAGAAGGTCTTAAAAGGTGTCAAATAAAAATAGGTATGTCGGTTTCCGAAATAATATTAGTCATTTTCTCTTCTCTGTGTACATGGGGTTACAGGTAGCGTCGTGACAAATATTATCGGTCCTGTACCTTTGTTGGATCTACAGGTAGTCGTCTACTTACCTATTCTTTCGACACCATGTATATGTGTTACCTCATAATGAGTCGGTAATTTTTCTTAAGTAAACTTAGTCAAGACTACTCTACCCACTTTGACCTCGGTTAATATGTCTCACTTCATTCGGTCTTTCTTTTTGTGGTTATGTCATATGATTGTGTATATATACCTTAAATCCTTCTACCGTTACTGCTGGGACATACGTTCTGTCCTTTTTTCTGTGTCTACACATATGGTCTGAAAACCTGAGTCTCCCTCTCCCTCTCCCACCCTACTAAACCCTCTTACCCTTAAGATTGTACATATGACAGTACATTCTTAACTTAGCGGTCAGGTACAGACTGCATCCCACGTCGAACGAACCCCGACCACGTACCCCTACTGGGTCTCTCTACAACATCCCTCCCTCCACCCTCCCCCCAAGTACAAACCCTTGTGTACATTCTTAATTTCTAAAATTTTAAATTTTTTTTATTTTTTAATTTTTTTTTTCTTCATCTACAAAAAGACCTTGAACGAACAAAAAGACCTCTAGGTCGTCTACAACCTTTAAACTAGAAACCAAGGAGACATAAAAGATTTTGTTTGAATTTGTAGACCTTCGAGTACTAAGTGCATAACGACTTCGGACCGAACCTCTAAAAACTCGTAATGAAACGATCGTACACTCTCCTCATGTCAACGTACCATCACACTCGTAAGAAACCGTAACGGAAAGGACCTCTAACCTTACTTTTGACTGGCCAAGGGTGACTCAGTGACGATTCTAAAAGTTTAAAGGACCGTATAACTCACGTAGTGAAAGTGTCGTAGTAGAAACTCCTAAACTTTGTCGAGTTGACCTTAGTTTTGGTATTATCTCGGGGGATTAAGAGATTACCTGTGACGTAATGGAGAGTCTATTTTACTCTAGGTGTCGGTAAAAGATACTGCTGTTGTTGTTTTTTCTTCAGGGGAGTTGATCTTTAGGAAGTGTTCGGGGACCAGGATGGTGTAAGTGACCCTCCTCTGATAGGTTAATTATCGTTACTACTCGGAGATGAAACGTTTTTTAACTGGGGTTCCTGTCGGTAGATTTGTTGTACTCTCCGTCTCTGTATAGGTTGCCCACTTCCTTGTGTTATTTTTAGTTGTTTGGTTACTTTTTCCTCCTCCGTCCTTCAGATGTCCTTTTTTGTTAAATCGTATTATTATCAGTTTCAAAACCTTTGTTTACCTAGATGTCTATTTATCTGAAATGAGTACTTAACTCTTCTACTTTCCCCACAAAATTTAGCTGGATCTTCTTTATCACGAATCAGTTAGTCATTCCGTGTTGCTTTGACTCTATATTAAGTGAGACAAGTTATCTTTGTCATCTCATTGACTCCGTCTTCTTTCTGATTCACTCGACCTTCTATCTTACAACCTTTATTTACTTCGTCTTGTCCTTTTTTTTTTTTTTCTTTCTTTCTTTACTTCTGTTGGAGTCTCTGGAGACGCTGTTACAATTTACGGTGTGTAAATTTAGTATCCAAAGGGTCTCTTTCTTCTGTTTTCCTTTCCGGTACTCTTTTATAAACTCCTCCTTTATCAATTTTTGAAGGGACTTTACCCTTTCCCTTATCTGTGGATTCTACTTTTTAGGGTCACACATAGAGTATCCCTATTAAGGTTCTGTTTTGCACAGTTTTGTGTGTGACTAGTTTTATTTTTGTTTGTTTGTTCATTTACATGTGTTACTTGTTTATAATTTCCGTTGTTTCCTTATTGGTGTTTACTGTATCTTCCCTTGGGGTATTCCTATTGTCGACTAGAATGTTATCTTTGAGAAGTCGAATCTTCCCTTACCGTCCTATTTGAATTTCACTACTTTCCGTTTTTGGATTTCGGTTCTAATGAGATAGGTTGTTCCTATCATAAGATTAAGTTTTTTCCCTATTTTTTAATTTTTACAATGTCTGTTTGTTTTCGTTAATCTTAAGTCTTGGTGGTTTGGTCGAGAAGTCCTTTACGACTTCCTAGAAGAGATCTATCCCTTATCTTTTCGAATATCTTTCTTTCGGTGTTTTTATATAGCTTTTAACATTGTTCTAGTATGAATAGTTGTTGATGGAATTTGTCTTTACCCGATTTACGAGGTTATTTTTCTGTTCTGACCCACTTACGTATGTTCTTATATGACAGACGTTTTTCTTTTTCTTTTTTTTTTTTTTTTTGTTTTTTTTGGAAGAGTATTGATGCCTGTATATGTCTGACTTTCACTACCGGTCCTTTTTCGGTAAAACACTTTTACCTCTCGTTTTTTTTTTTTTTTTTTTTTTTTGACTCTTCTCGTTATGAGTATAGTCTATTTACTTGAAATTAATTTCTGGCGATATCCTCTGTTTCTTCCAACGTAATGTATTGTTAGTTCCATAGTTAGGTTCTTCTTCGATATACGTGGGTTATATCCTCGTGGAGTTATTTTCTCCGTTTACGGATATTGATAATCTCGTCTTTATCTGTGATTGGTTATCATAGCGTACTAAAATTATGAGGTGAGCATTCTACCCGTCTAGTAGGTTTGTCTTTGTTTTATTCCTTTTGAGTTCAAAATCTTCTATGTAATCTGGTCAAACTGGATTAACTATAGACGTACCGTAGGGTGACGATTTCTTGTCTAAACTGGGAAAAGAGGAAAAAGAGTACATGTTTACCTTGTAATACACTCCGGTCTAGTGTAGGTTCCGGTGTAGACTAGAGCCACTTGAAGTTCTTTACAATTAGGAAAGTTCGTGTAAAAGACTAGTGTTACAACAATCCAGTCTATAGTTGACGTCCTTTCTTTTTATTATTGATCTCCTTCATGTTTATTAAACCTCCGATTCGTCGGGTTTTAAGTTTAAACTTAAGTTGTTTTAAGTCTAAAAAAAAATCCTTTTTTTTTTTTTTTTGATACGGTTTTATTAGTATCTACCTTGTATGGAGTTATATTACTTTCGGTTTATCCTGTTTTGGTGTCGTTTGTAATAACAGTTATTACTTTTTAAATTTTGTAAAGGAAATTTTAGTCGTAATTGTGTTCCCACGGGTGTGAGTAGTGATGATCAAGACCCTTAAGATCGGTGTCGAAAGTTTCTTCTTTTTCCATATTTTTCTTAGGAGTAACCTTGTCTTATCCATTTTTAGCGATAGACGTGTACTATAATAGGAAATATGTCTTTTGAGTTCCCTATGGTAGTCCTTTAATGACCTCAATCAGTTACTTATCTCATTTACAAGTCCCATATTTTAATTGTGTCTCTTTGAGAATATGAGGATATATGATTGTTACTTTTTAGTCTTTCTCTTTAATTCCTTGTTCGGACAAGTGGTACCGTTACTTTCGTTATTTTTTTGATCTTTATTTAAACACATAATTTTTTTTTTCCCGAAGGGACTATCGAGTTAACCATGTCTTCGACGGATTTTAAGTCCTCTGAGGACAAGTTACGGACCCAGTCCTTCTGGTGGACTTCTTCTCTATTCTATGGGTGATATCATAAGAACCCGAAGAGAACGTCGGGCTGGACACTTCTTATGAGGACGTTACACACTCTGGACACAAACTAGGGACCCAACCCTTCTAGGAGACCTCTTCCCTTTCCAATGGGTAAAGTTATAAGACCGGACCTCTTAAGGATTAAGGTATGTAACATATCAGGTAACCTAACGTTTCTCAGTCTGTACTGACTCGTCGAAAGTGAAAGTGTCTCTCTAAATTTTTTATTTTCATGATTACTCTATTTAATTTTGTGTATATCTACCTCTTTGTATAGTACAAGAAAGTCACCTGCTTAACTATATCAATTAACTTATATGGTAGGTTTTGTTAGTTATCTCAGTTACGTTATGGAGAGTTTGATGGTTGTTATAAAAGGTGATTTGATCTTTTTAATAAAATACTAAATGTATATTTGTGTATTCTGGGACTTCTCGGTTTCGTTAAAACTCTTTCTTCTTACCTTGATCTCCTCAGTTGGAAAAAATAAAGTCTGATGTGATGTTTCTATAGTTCTCTCATACTTGAACGTGTTTGTATCTTTATGTCTGGTTACCTCGTTTTGTATTTAGGTTTCTATTTGATTACGTTGGTAATGGAAACTGTTACCTCTGTTTTTATACGTTGTCTTTTTCTGTAAAGGAAGTTTTTCACAACGACTCTTTTGACCTGTCGATACACATCTTTGATCTTGTGTTAGATTGTGGTACAAATTTTTATTTGAGTTTTACTTAATGTCTACATTTACATTCTGGCCTTTTATATTTCGAGAATCTCATTTTGTCTCCATATGGTGGGGTTTTTTTCAGTGTCTTTCTAGGAGATACTGGTTGACGGATCTCTTTTACTTTATTTTTAATTTTTTTTTCCTTGGATTAATTCGACATATCGAAAGCATGTTACTTCCTTTAATATTAATTCTACTTGTACGTGGGAAGTCTTGACCCTCTTTGATTATCGTTGACTTTTTGATTGTTGTTTTTTAATTAGAGGTTTATACGTTCGACGAGTACGAAGAGTTACGAGTCGATGTTTATGATGTCTCTTTTTGTTTGGTGCTTAGTTTTGTATCCTTTTTCGGAAGAGGTTTCTTCTATATGTCTAATGATTCTCTGTGTCTTTACAACGAACCGTAGTGAGTAATATTCTATTTACGTTTAATTTTGACGTAACTCCATAGTAAAGTGTGACCAGTCTGACCGGTAGTAATTTTACACGTGTTATATTTAAGACCTCTCCTACACCTCTTTTCCCTCGGAAAAATGTGACAACTACCCTTACGTCTGACCATGTTGGTAATACCTCTTGAAACACCTCTTGGGAATCTTTTAACCTTTATCTTTACGGTATACTGGGTCGTTAGGGTGAGAACCCGTACTTGGAGTTCCTTTGATCTTAAATTTCTTTGTGTCATGAGGTTATAAATGACTTCGTGACAAATGTTATGGATCCTCCACCTTCACTGGTTCTCCAGGTAGTCGTCTACTTACCAATTCCTTCAAAACGATGTGTATGTGCACTTTATAACGAGTCAATATTTTTAAGTACCTAAACTCAGTGAAGATTACTCAACCTTGGAGTAGAGATTACTCAATTTGGATAATTTGTCTCATTTCATTGATTCTTTCTCTTTCTGTTTCGACATATAATTGAGTATATACACCCTAAATCTTTCTACCCGATATACGTCCGGTCCTCTTCTCTGTCTATAGATTTCTTGTCTGAAAACCTGAGTCACCCTCTTCTACTTCCACCCTACTAAACTCTTTTCTCATAAATTTACACATACCACGGTATACATTTTTTATCTACGGATCACACTCCAAGATATTGTACCCACGATATCTTATAGGTACAGTGTTGAAGACTTGAACGTCAGATTACGTACGTAGTCGGTGGTTCCTCGGTCGTAAGATCACGTGTAGTACGTACAGACTCGAACGTCGGACCTCGGGAGTAAAATGGGGAAGACTAGGGTGTTAGGTCTCATCGTATAACATTGACGACTTAAACGTGAAATCCCCTCCGTAGTGTCTGCATAATTCGGGCATAAGACCACGTTTGTACGACGTAGAACTTGGACTTGAGACCTCGTCCGCAGAACGGTGAGTATTATGACAAACAGTAGTAGATTACAGAGTGACAGTACTGTACGAAGGTAACGAAGAAGTAGAAGAGACCAGTAGTGAGACACAGCAAATAGTGGTAGGTCACAAAGAAAGACAGGACATTGGACAAAGCTTACGAACAAGTTGGGTGAGGTTCAGTTTGTATGGATCATAAGTCACGACACTGTCCAATTCACAAAGAAGTAAGAGGGGACCATTTTGTGTGTGTCATCAAATGGTGAGAATCACAAAGTCAAGACACTGTACGAAGAGAGGTGAGGTCCAGATTATGTGAGACATCTAATAGTAGTAGGTTACTAACACCTTGTAAGGTGCTCAGAAGAAGTACGGGGGTTACAGTTTGTATGGGTCATCGAATAGTGGTAGGGCACAAAGTCACGTCACTGTACTAATAAGTAAAAGAGGTCCATTTCGTGTGAGTTATCAACAGTGGTCACAAAGTGGGCACTGTACTAAGAGGAAGTAAATAAATCAGCAGACACAACCCAGAATCAACACAGTGCATTCTATCAGGAACTCTGTTCGGTTGAGATTGGTACCGTACGTCAGAGACCTCACACTCTTGAAGTCATAAACGTCGACACATCCAAATCAATAAGACATCGTATGTCCTACAATCAAAGGGTTAATCCCTAACTTGCAAGTAGGGGATATGATACTCCACCTACGAATTGGTGACCTGGTCGTCCTTTCCAGGACACTGTACGAAATTCACGAACGTAAATGTGGGGTATAGTTTTTGTACGTAACAAACTACCCTTATATTGTGGTTGGTTCCAACGTTTCTAGACTGTAAGAAGTTCTTGAAGAAGTAGGTAAGACCGGTTTACGTTGGTCCACAAATAGTGGTACGTCACAGTAAGGTACACGCAGAAGTGACTATTGAGTAACTTGTGTAGGTTAGTTAATAGTAGTAGGTGAGAAAGTCACGTCACTGTGGAGTTCAATAATAAGTACGTGGGACCCAGTTTGTGTAGGTCAACACATAGAGGTAGGTCACAAAGTGACGACACTGTACGAAAGTCACACAGAAGTAGGTGAGGACCAGTTCGTAAGATTCATCGAATAGTAATAACTTTGAAGTCTCTCCTCCAAGTCGGTGTAGAAACAAGTGGGGTCGATTTTATTTGAGTCGTCGAATAGTGAAGGACGAAAAGTGACGACAGTGTTCAAGTTGATGTAGAATAGTTTGTGTGGTCCTCAAATAGTGGTAGGTCGTGAAGGTGCGACACTGTGTTTGACGAAATAGTAGGTCGGACCTTTTTATGTAGGTCAGCAAATAGTTTCAGTCGTAAAGTCACGACACTGCACTAACTTCACGGATAAGTAGGTGAGAGACTTTTATGTGTGAGATATGAAATAATGGTACCTCACGAGTCACGGAACTGTACACTGTACGAGGTTTACGAAGAAACAGGTGGACCACACTTTATGAGTTATCAAATAGTTGTAGATATAAAGTCATGACACTTAGTGACGTAGACGAAGAAACAGTTAGGACCGGGCAGTGAGGTACCCCAAATGGTGGGAAGTCTCAGAGTCACGACACTATACGAAGTACACGAAGTAGAAGACGACATCTTGTATGAGTAATCACATGGTAGTAGGTCGTAAGTCATGTCCCTATACGAAGTTCACGAATTATCAGGTGTAGTCAGCTTGTAAGGGTCGTAAAATAGTAAACGGTCCCAAAGTCCCGACATTGAACACTGTGTATTATGCACAAACAAACTGGACGTCTCCACTTTGAGTTGTTCACAAATTAGTGGTAAAAGGATAGTCACGACACTTTATGCTCTCACGAAGGAATGGATGAGACCCATTATGTGTGTAGGTAAGAAAGTCACGACTAATTACGTGTTCACGAAGGAGTTGATAGGACAAAGTTTATGGATGTTATCAAATAGTTGTAGGTCGCAAATTCACCACACTGTGTGAAATCCACGAAGAAAGAAATGGACTAACTACAAACAGTCAGTGTGTCAGTACAGGTCGAGAAACTTTGGGGTACTTGATGTCGTGTGGTCCGAAGGGACAGGAAGTGACAGAGGACCTTGAACGAGTTTAAGTACAGATAGCTCTGTCAATACAGTTGTCAGTTGGTAAAATAAGTGACGGTGTGGGTAGGAGTGGACGAATGTTAGAATGGGTCGTAATCCCAGGAAAGATTGCTAAATCGAGAAACGTAGTCCACCGGTTACATAACGTTAAAGTCGTAGTCAGGAAGGTTACTTATCAGTCACAACTAAAGGAAATTCTGACTGACCAAACTAGAGAAACATCAAGTTCCCTGAGTTCTCAGAAGAGGTCGTGGTGTTAAGATTTTATAGTTAATAAACCGAAAGTTGGAAGAAATACCAAGTCTAGAGTGTAGGTACGTGCTGATGACCCTTTTTAGTATGGAACTGAAAACGGTCGTTTCCCTACAGAGGCCAAAGTATACGAGAGATCCAAACAGTATCGAAAAGGAGGTTCTTCGTTCACAGAAAATTGAAGTACCAACGTACTAAAACCTTGAGTTTTTAGACAGTGTCAAAGGTAACACAGGACTAAATAAACGATAGTTTTCTACCCTCCCCTACTGTACTAGAATTAAATAACTTACAGCTCCAAATTCAGTTGAACAAATTGGAGGTGAAAGTAGAGTCGTTTCTCGAGGAGATTAAGAAGTAGACAAAAGACAGTAGACGTATAGGCTCAAATAACTATAAAGGGGGTCGTTAAAACTAAGGAGAAACACGAAGTAGTTAACTGTAAAACGTACTACATGAAACGTTCATTCAATTTATTCACCCCACTGTTGTTCTCTCGGAACTTTATGAGAAAACGGTCAAGACTTGTTAAGGTAACAAGGACGGACTAAGACATGAACAACTGGACGTATGTCCAAAGGGTCCTCGGTCCATTTCACCAGATCATATGGGTAGTGAAATTCTGCAAAGGTGTCCAAGACCCTGGGTTTGTCACTTTCCGAAATTGTATCACCTACTTTGTCTTCATCTAGTAAAAGACCTTACGGGACGAAAAAGATACTAAGTTACTTAAAACCGTTAAACTAGAGACTAAGGAGACGGAAAAGATTAAGTTAAACATGTAACCTTTCAAGAGTCGAGTGTATAACAACTTTGGATCTAACCCCTTAAAACTCGTAATGGAACGTTCGTATACTTTACTCGTACTGACACATTATCAAACTCGTAAGAAAGTGTTACGGGGAGAAACCCTAGTCTCACTTTGATTGAAAAAGGACAGGACACTAAAAAAAGGTTTAAAGGACCGTGTAACTCACGTCGTAAAATTGTTGTAATAGAAAATGTTAAACTTCATCGACACGGAGTTAAGACAGTGAAGTTGATCATAAGAAACACCATTAAGAAGGATTCTAGGTGAACTTAAGTGTGGGGTCCAACAGAAGAGATACACTCACTAGTGTGGTAATACCAATATATCTACTAATTCACCTCTTCTGCTACCGTGGGGTGAGGTCATGAGAACGGACCTTTTAGGGTACCTACCTCCTCGGACCATCCCGCGTCAGATACCCCAGCACTTCTCGGCCTGTGTTGACTTCACTGAACCGTCGTCGTCGTCCGCTAATTCTGGAAAGAGACCATGTCGAGAAGAGAATACGAGAACGGTCGTGAAGTAGTGTAAAAGAGGAAGACGATCCAAGTATGGTGAAGACAGGAACTAACACGGGTACAAACGTACTTTATCAGGGAACCTCAGAGAGTCAAAGACCCGTTCTAAAGATCAGAAAGGATGAGATAACAAGGGAGATAAAAAAAAAAATAACCGTAATTTGAGTGTGTTATAATATAGGGGTAGGTCACAAATTCAAATCTATACGAAGTTCACAAAAAATTAGGTGAGGTCTTTTTAATTATACTATCGATAGTGGTAGGTAAAAAAGACATAACACTGTACAAAACTCGGAGGAGGTAAGGGAGGTCCATTTTGTGTGGGACATTTAATAGTAGTAAGCAACTACGACACGATAACGGTCGAACTTCACAGAGAAATAGAGTAAATCAGTTTGTGAGGGACAGCAAATGGTGACACGTCCCAAGGTCATGACACCGTACGGAGTACATGAAGAAATAGGAGAGGTTTATTTTATACCATTCATCGAATAGTGTTAAGGACAAAGCCAAGACACTTCTCAAAGTTCAGAAATCAGGTAAGATATATTTTGTGTAAGTCTTCAAATGCTACCAGGGTACAAAATGAGACACGGTACTAAAGTCAAAAAGAAGTAATTAGTACATAGTTTGTGCGGTGTATCAAATAGTGGTAGGTCACAAAGTTACGACAAAGGACGAGTTGACGAAGAAGTAAGAGACTTCTTTTATGTGTTCGTTATTAAATGTGTTAGGTCATACAATTAAGACCATATACAAAGTTTACTAGGAAACAAGTGAGTTCCAACTTGTGTGAGAATCGAATAGTGGTAGGTAACTAAATCACGATAATTGATGAGGTAACTAATAATTTGATGGTGTCCAGTAGTGTGTGTTACTAAATAGTACTAGGTCAAAGTCACCACACTGTTCGAGGAACACGAAGAAAGGTATATGTTCTAGTTTGTGTCTGGTAGACTTCACACTTGTATGTCACAAAGTCAGTACTTTTTGTGAAGTTCACCAAGAAGTGAGTGAGGTGTAGTTTATGCAGTATATACAATAACTGTAAGTAACAAAGTCAAGACACTGTGTAAAGTTACCGACGAAGTGGTGTAAGTCACAAAATGGCGATAGAACCCAAAGTCTAGACACTGTACGATGTTCACGAGGACTTTGATGAGTTCCAGTTTACGTGAGGCATCAAAACAACAACGACCAACAACAAACAATAAGTTGGTGAGTCAGTAAAGGTTGAGAAGTATTAGGGTGCCTGACGTCGTATAGTACGTAACAACAGGAAGTGGTAGAGGGTCAAACGAGTTTGAGTCTAGGTAACCCAACCTCTACCGTAGGTTTGTAGACCAGGAGATAGTAGGGGAAGACGATGAGGTTAAAAAAGGTCGTAGTCTCATAAAAGGTTACTCAACCGAGAAGTATAGTCTATCGTTATTATAACCTCAAAGGCTGAGTCGTAGTCCGGGAGACCACCTAAAAGTCCTAACTAAAGGAAATCCCAACTGACCTAACTAAAGGAACGTCAGGTTCCCTGAGTGTCTCAGAAGAGGTTCTGACACCAAGTTTTCATAGTTAAGGAATTACAAGTCGGAGGAAATACCAGATTAAACGTATCCCCGTACTGATGTCTTTTTTTGTCTTTGTATCGAGACTGATATATCTGGGAACAACCCTTACCTTACGGAGACGAGAAATTGTACGTCAGATCCAAACAGTGACGAAAAGAAGGTTCTTTGTTCACAGTAAATTAAAGGATCGACGTCAGTAGTAGACGGTACTAAAACCTCAGGTTCATGTGTCTACAGACAGTGACAAAGGTAACAAAAGGGTACATAAACGGTACTTTACTATCCTGGTCTACGGTACTAGAATCAAAAAACTTACAACTCAACATTCGGTCAAAAAAGTGGGAGGAGAAAGTGGACGTAGTTCTCCGAGAAATCAATAAAAAACGATATACGGTATACCCACCACAGTAGACGTATAGATTCCTATAACTATAAAGATGACTATAAAGATAAAAGAGTATTAAAGTCGAACATAAAGGAGGTCGGATCGTAAAAGGTTCTACATGAAACGTATACAATTCAGTTATCCCACTGTTATATCATCGTAAAAAGAGGAGTTAACATGTGGTAGACAAGAAGATATAGACCAAAAGTGACAACAAAGAACTGGACCTGTGTCCAGAGATTCCTCCGTCCATCCATTAGAGCATAAATGTACAGATTCTTAAAAGACGTCAAACAACACTAGGTGTGTTACCTAAAAATAGTATCAGTTACTTCGTATTTATCTAAAAGAAAAAATATTAAGACAACTAAAAAGGTACTAGGTCACCTACAACGGTTAAACTGGAGACCAAAGACAGAAACGATTTAGGGTAAACCTGTAGACGTTAAAGATCCAATTAAAGGAAAACTTCAGATCGGACCTCTTAAAACTCGTACGGAAACAAGTTAATTGAAGTCAACGAGTCAGAACCGACTGAAATACACTGGGGTAACTTCACATCGTACAGTCCGGAGGAACAGAGAGCGGTTGAGAACCTTAAATGACTTTAAGTACAGGAAAACCAGTCGCTACGGTGGGTGGTTAGAGGAGGAGACCGGAGGGGAAGAGGAGGACGAAAGTTAGAAAGGGTTGTAGTCCCAAAAAAGTTTACTCAGTCGAGAGGTGTAGTCTACCGGTTTCATAACTTCAAAGTCGAGATTGTAGTCAGGAAGGTTTCTTATATGTCCTAACTAGAGGAAATCCTACCTGACCAACCTAGAGGAACGACAGGTTCCCTGAAAGTTCTTAGAGGAGGTTGTGGCGTCAAGTTTTCATAGTTAAAAAACCATGAGTCTAAAAAAAAAAAAATTATTAAGTTGACAGTGTAGGTATGTACGGATGAACTTTTTAGTATGAGAATTGAGCTACCTCGAAACGACCGTGTAATTGTAGATACGAAAAATTATACGACAGATTCAACAAGTATTTAACAGAAGGTTCCTCGATCACACGCTTTATTCCCTCAACACACTATGAAACTTGTAAGAAAACGTAACAGTAAGAAACCTAAAGTGTACTTTTTGACTGGAAAAGGTCAGGACGTCGGTGACGACTCAAAAGGTTCAAAAGACCGTATGACTCACGTCGTGAAGTTGTCATAGTAGAAAATCTTAAACTTTATCGAGTCGACCACAAGGTAGTGGAGGGGATAGAAATAACCATCACTACGAAAGATTGTCGGCGAACTAAAGTGTGAATTCTACAGACCGACATCCACTCACTTGTGTGGTAGTACCAATAGACCCAGTAACCCAAGAAAAACCTATCAAGATACGTAAGAACGGTGGTGAGGAATTATAGAAGGTGAAGAAAATCCAAGTATGGAAAAGACAGGAAATAACACGGGTATCCACGTACGTTATGAGGGGACTATGGAGAATAAACGGACTTCTCTAGAGATCAGAAAGGGTCAGAGAGTAAGGGTGAGTCATCAAATCGTTGTAAATAACAAAATACCTACACTGTACGAAGGTCACGAAGAAGAGGGTGAACTTAAGGCTGTGGGGGTCATCACGTAGTGTTAGGGTACAAAGTCATGACCCTACACGAAACAGACGAAGAAGAGTTGGGGTCTAGTTTGCGTAAGTCATGAAATAATGGTATAAGTCACGTAATTATACACTGTAAAAGGTCACAAAGGAAAAGTGGATCCTGATTAGTGGTTCACCATATTCACGGTATGAGATACAATCACGACAATGTGTCCAGTTCACGAAGTAAAAAAATTCCATTTTGTGTGAGTAATAGGTCCCAGAATCACGTCTCTGTACGAACTCCTCGAAGAAGTAGGTTGGTCAGTTTGTGAGGGTCCTCAAAAAGTGGTAGGTCACAAGTTCAAGACACTATACGAGTTCACAAAGAAACACATGTGACCCAGTTTCTGTGGGTCATCAAACAATAATAGGTTACAAAGTTAATACGTTGTACGAAGACCCAAAGAAGTAAGGGAGTCCAGTAGTGTGGTTCATCAAATAGTGATAGGTCACAAAATCCCAATGTCGTGTGAGTTGCCAAACAGTGGTAGGTCACAAAGTACAACCACTGTTCCAAGTCTATGAAGGGGTACGTGAGACCCAGTATGTGTGTGACAACAAATAGTGGAGAACAAAGTCAAAAAACTGTACGTAGTCAACGAAGATCAGGTAGGACCCAGTTTGTGCGGACATCAAATCGTTGTAGGTTTCAAAGTCATGACATTGTATGAAGTTACTAAAACAGTGTGTGGTGGCAAGTCTTCATGGGTCGTCAAATAGTCGTAAGGTACGGAGTCAAGCTCCTGAACGGAGTTCACGAAGAAGGGTTGGGATCTGTTTTGTGTGGGTCGTCTAATAGTGGTAGGTAACAAAGTCAGGACATCGTACTAATTACACAAAGAAGTAGGAGAGATCCATTTTGTGTACGTCATCGAATACTGGTAAATCACAAAGGTAAAATACCGTAGAAGGTCCTGAAAAGGTAAGAGTGGTCCAGTTTGTGTAAGTCGTCAATCGTCGTAGGTTATAAAATGACACACTGTAAGGAGTTCAGAAGGAGTAAAAGGGTTCAGTTTGAGTCGGTATTGTAAGTGGTGGATGACAAAGTTACGGTTGTACGTGAAGTTACCACAGAAGTACGAGGGGTTAATATCTGTAAGTGATCAAGTAGTGGTATGTCACAACTTCAAGTCACCGTACGGAGTTCACGAAGAGGTAGGTAAGTCACAGTTTGAGTCGACCATTAATAACTGGTAAGTTTCAAAGTACACACTGTACGAAGTTCCCGAAGAGATAAGTGGGTCCAGTTTGTACAGGTTCTAATAAAATTTTTCTTTCTTTCTTTGTTTTTAGAGAAATTCCCCACAAGTCAAGTCAAGTCAGCGAGTAAGTACAGGTTGAGAAACAATAGTGTACTTGGTGTCGTTCGGTCCGGAGGGAGAGGTAGTGGGTGAGGGTACCCATTGGGTTTGGTTACAGGTGACTCAGCCACTATGGTAGGTAAGTAGAGTAGAAGAGTACAGGGGAAAAGGAGTACGAGAGTTAGAAAGGGTCGTAGTCCTACAAAAGTGTACTCAGTCGAAAAGTGTAGTCCACTGGTTTAATAACCTCAAAGTCGAAGTTACAGTCAGGAAGGTTACTTGTGAATCCTGACTAAAGGAAATCCTCCCTGACCAACCTAGAGCAAAGAGTAATACATCAGACACATCTTCAATTTATTCGTCTCACTGCTAATATGTCGGAACTCCATGAGGAAAAGGATAGACCTTAGTCAGACAAGATAAAGGTGGTTATTGACGACGAAAGACTGGACGTATGTCCAAATAGTTCTACGTCTAATCCACCAGACCATAAGTATAGAGAAAGTCTTAAAGGGTTGCAAACAACATTAGGTGTGTCAGTTTTAGAGTTATTTCGTCTTCATCTAGAAGACCTTGAGAGGAGCAAAAAGTTACTAGGTCGTCTACAACCGTTAAGCTAGAACCAAAGAGACGGAAAAACTTTTGGTTGAACTGATACATCTTCAAGTGCCAACTACATAACGACTCCGTACCGAACCTCTTAAAACTCGTAATTAAATCATCGTACACTCTACTTACGTTGACACGTCATCAACGTCTCAAGAGACATTAACGAAAAGAAACCCTAACCTCACTCTTGACTGTAAAAGGTCAGGACACCGGTCCCGTCTTAAAAGGTTTAAACCACCATACAACTCACGTCGGGAAAGTATCGTAGTAGAAAGTCCAAAACTTTATCGAGATGACCTTAAGATAGTGGAGGTGATCGAAAGAAACATCTCTACGAAGGATTCCGGGTGAAGTCAAGTGTAACGTCCTACAAACCGAGATCCACTAATAGACCCAGTACTTATAAAAAAACATGTCAAGAAGACACATAAAAACGGTGTATAAGGATTATAGAAGACGAACAAAATCCAGGTATGGTAAAGACAGGAAATAACTCGGGTAAAAACGTACTTTACAAACGAACCGTACAAATAAAAAAAAATCCTCTAGAGATCAGAAAGGGTAAGATAACAAAAGGAGATAAAGAAACAAAGTACCCACACCGTGTTAAGTTTACGAAGAAAAGGGTGAGACCAGTCGGTATCGGTTATAAAAGATGGTTGGTCACAGGTAACGACACTGTATACTGGTTAAAGTTAAGAAGTAATTACTTCACTCACAATTTTGTTGTTGTTGTTGTTGTTGTTGTTTTTGAGGCTCTCAAACAGTTGTATGTCACACAGTACCGACCATGACCTAAGATCATGAAGAAGTGGGTGAGTTTTAATTGGATCAGTATATAGGGGTAGGTAAAAAAAGTCATGTCACTGTATGAAGTTTACGAAGATGTAATTGGGACCTCGTTTTAACGATCATTAATATTTGTCGGTCACAAAATCAAAACCTCGTACTGGGTTACCGAAGAAGTAAGAGTAGGTATTTGGTTTGAGAAACCAAACAGTGGTAGATCACTCTTCCGTTACCGTGAAGTGAGGTCATGACAACGGACCTTTTAGGGTACCTGTCTCCTCGGACCACCTGACGTCAGGTACCCCAGTGATTGCCAACCTGTGTTGTCTCTGAAGTGAAAGTGAAAAGTGAAAGTATGTGACCTCTTCCTTTACCGTTGGGTGAGGTCACAAGAACGGACCTCTTAGGGTCCCTACTTCCTCGGACAACCCGACGGTAGATACCCCAGCGTCTCTCAGCCTGTGCTGATTTCACTGAATCGTCATCGTCATCGTCACAAATGTAGTCTCTTCCGTTACCGTGCGGTGAGGTCATGCGGACGGACCTTTTAGGGTACCTGCCTCCTCGGAGCATCCGACGTCAGGTACAACAGTGAACCTCAGCCTGTACTGACTCGGTGAAGTGGAAGTAAAATGTGAAAGTACGTAACCTGTTCCTTTACCGTTGGGTAAGGTCACAAGAACGGACCTTTTAGGGTCCCTGCCCCCTCGGACCGCCTGACGACAGATACCCCAACGTGTGCCAACCTTGCTGACTTTGTCGAATCGTCGTCGTCGTCTCAAATGTATGACACTGTACGAATTTCTCGAAGTAGTAGGTGGGATCTAGATCTGCCAGTCCTTAAAAATAGTGGTATTATTGCTAAGTGACGACACTGTACTAAACTTTAAAACAACCAGGTGTGACTCCGTAGGTGTCGGTCATAAAGTAGGAGGAGGTCACAAAGTCCCGAAACTATTCTAATTTACACAAGGACCAGGGTGATTGTAGTTATATGAGTGGTAAATATTGATAGAACAAAGTGACGACACTGTATTACAGTTGATTAAGAAGTAAGTAAGGACACAGTTTGTTTGGTCATCAAAAAAAAAAAAAAAGGGGGTAGATCACGATCACAAGTCACGATACTTTACTAAGACCTCGGAGACACAGGTAGGGTCGAGTTTATATCAGTCATAAGGGTTAGTTACAAAGTCACTACAGTGAACGAAGTTCACGAAAGAAGTAAGTGAGGTATAGTTCATGTAAGTCAGCAAATTTTTGTACATTACAAAGTCAACACAGTGAACGAAGTTTACAAAGAGCTTAGGTGAACTCGACTTTGTATGGGTCATCGAATACTGGTGACCACAAAGTCAAGACACTGTATAAAGTTCACGAAGAAGAAGATGAGATACCATTTACGTTCGTTATCAAATAGTGGTAGTTGACAAAGTCAAGACAATGTAAGAAGTTCCGAAAAGAAAGTATCGGAGACCAAGTAGTCCACAAATCAAGACACTATACAAAGTTGACAAAGACATGTATGGTCAAGTATGTGTGAGTCTCTAAATAGTCGTAGGACACAAAATCCCGATAGTGTACCAATTTACTCCGGGGTAGGATGTGGTCCAGTTTGTGTGGGTCATAACTAGTTTTAGGTCAGAAAGTCGATACACTATGTAAAGTCCACGAAATAGTAGGTAAGAATCTTATAAGTGGTATATTAATTAGCTTAAGGTTACAAAGTCACGATACTTCAAAAATTCACAAAGACGTAGGTTTATCGAGTCCGTAATGATTATCTAATATTGGTAATGACAAAGTCCAAAACTACAACTAATGTCGGTACTTTAATTTTCTGCGAATGAGGAACCTTCTTTTCAATACTGGTTGGATCTATCGTATAAGTTTTCGTCTCTGTAATGAAACGACTGATTTCAGGCAGATATGAAACCCTAGAAGACACTTAAAGGTGTAAGTGGTGAGTCACAGAGTGTTGTTGGTTTGTACGACGTGACCTTCACCGAAGTCCGATGGAACCCTTTTATACCTTCTCAAGCACCTCCTTGACTTGTCCCTCGGGGTTCCCGTCCTGTACCACGGATGATAGTGGCAGAGACTGTAACGACCTGAACCAGCAAAAGTGGAGGACTTTGTGGATACAAGCGACCAATGTAAACACAAGGGTACGACTCGTATACACACATACGTGTACAAACAAATACAACCGACACACACACGTACGTACACACACACACACACACACACAGACCGGGTCCAGACTACGTCTCTACTTCCACCGTCCTCTCCTCCACGACTCGTTGGTCTTCTTCTCAGTGTTCCGTTGGTCCGACTTCCACCAAACAGCGACATAGAGACGTAACTGGGACAGGTCCTACCCTTGCTCCTTTCCTACCGGTCACTATTGAGGTCTGGTATCGAGGTCTATAGACGTTAATCTGGTCTATGTTTTGTACGAGTAGTCAAGATGGTACAACAACACACATAAACCTGGTCCTTCTCCCCCAAGTACTAGATTCCTAAGTGTGTCTCGTTTAGTGCACCCCACCCCGAAACTTTGGTGACGGACACCTCGGGAGTCACACACCTCGGTATCCGACCGGATAACTTTACCACCTGCACCGATACCGTTCTGGGCCCTACCACTCCGATTCCAGGACGGCTGTACCCGTCTCTCGACTTCCTCTTTCTCAGTATCTAACGGACGACGTGACCTCTGAATAAGGTGTGTGTACACTTATCCTGTTGACCCTTCCAGGACCAGGTCACGACGGGGTCTAGTCGGGTCGTCGGTCGTGTGCGGGAGGGACTCCCACGGTGTGTGACCGTGCTGTACTGTGTTTTGTGCTCTGCACGCTTTCATACGACATAGACGTTTTGGTGTCCGTAGGATCCTCTCTGTACGACATTCTCACCGTACGGGGGTCCGTGAAGGTCGGACGGAGGGACCGTCACGGTTTTCCGCTCCTTTCGTGTTCACCCAAATGGACACACTGGGAGACGACCCTATACGGACACTCCCTCCCTTGTCTCTTTTCTGTTCCCTCCACCCATTTGACGTATAGGGTTCCCTGGAGTCCTCTCACCCTTCTGTCTCTTCGGGGACCCCGTCAAGTACCGTACGACCAAAAGTCCCAGGTCTGAGATCCGTTATCGCCAGGACGGTTTCTGTGGGGTACCAGGCATCACTTTCAAGACTGTACTTAAGGAAGGAAAGAAACCCCAGAACGGGGACCGAAACCCTCGGACTCCCCGTTTTCAAGTACAGACGTGGACTTCCTCCTAAGACCATCAGAACGACCTCGTCTTAGAAACTAAAACAGTATCCCCTAAAGTTGGTCGACTGTGAGTCTCCCTGCGACGGAAGGTCCACTGGTATGATCTACGGAGACCCGGGTTAACCCGAGACCGAAGGAACCGTACCCCCGACTCATCCCTTTGTCTCTACACACTGACATCCCTCAGGATGGACCCGGATTACTCTCTTTGACTTCTTTCGGAACCGTAAATATTTTAGTGACTTCAGACCCACCAAGTTCGGGAGAACAAAAACTCCGTCTTTTCGACGAAAGACGGGTTCCCTCCATAATTGAGAACCGGGTCTTCACACCAAAGGGTCCCGTAGTAGACAAACCCCTGAGGTACACGTACCCATCGCAATTTGTCTTCCCTGTTTCACATCCCTACGGTGGAATGAAAATGCCGGAGTCCAAGGTAAGAAACACAGCCTTCTCTGGGACATAGGTACACGTGGAAGAAGTGTTGGAACCTAGTCTAGGTCCGGATAGTGACAGAGACCCCTGAAAACCTCCGAGTCCGCAGAGAAACTGGAAAAGGACGATGTACCTCTATCGTGTACCCCCGTGTTCATCTATCCACGTGTGTCTTTCGATGTGTCTATCCTTCTTCTCCCCCCGAGTGAGTCTTACAACACACGACTTTCCTCACCATCCGATCGTTCTCCCCGTGTCGTACCTCTTCCTGACTGGATCTATCCACGTGTGGCTCTTTCGTCAAGAAGTTCGGTCGACTCAAGTCGTCAGGAACAAAAGACCAGGGGACTTCCTTACGTGTCCGTTACCTAGTCCGGTTGCACTGACCATGACACTTCGACAGGTTCCACTTCCCTCTTACGTCTTCCGTCCGTGTACAATATGTCGACAAGTACCGTTCACGAAGGTTGGGCCAGACGACGAGACGTGCACTCAGTGACAGTTGTCGTTTACGGTTCTAAAACATTGGAAACTCCTATTCAGTGTCTTAATCTTCACGTTGCACTGTACTAGTTACTCGTTCACTTTTTTTGTTGGTCCTGATTCTTTACACCCACGAATGGTTTTAAGTACAAGGACTTTTTCTTTCGAACATGAAGACGTATACCTGTTCAAAGGAGAGTCACTACAACGACACATGTGCGTGTACAAACACGTATACACACGTATCTTTAAACTCACGAGTGGTTTTAAGTACAAGGACTTTTTCTTTCGTATATGAAGACGTATACCTGTTCAAAGAAGAGTCCCTACGATGACACATTTGTACGTACAAACGTGTGTATACGCACATCTTTAAACTCACGAATGGCTGTAAGTACAAGGACCTTTTCTTTCGAACATGAAGATGTATACCTGTTCAAAGGAGAGTCTCTACAAAAGACACATGTGCACGTACAAACACGAGTACACATGCATTTTCGGGGATAGTCATGTGAACACTCATACTCGACAGCGTTGACTGGATCGGTCCACTACCTTCAACCTGTCGTTTTTGAACTTAAAGAAGCCCTTTCCATGTATCAGAGACCGGTCGTCTTCGTGACTTCGGTCCCTTAGCGAAGGGCAATAGAGTGACTTACTTGTGCAAGATTCACCTTAGTGTCACCACGTGCATCCTACGGACCGTCTTTCCTCTCCGTCCTCCTTTCTTGGACCCCACACGCTTCTCCTTTAAGGTGTTGTGGTCGTCAAATACTTTTCATCTTTACCACGGATTACTCGACCTTCCTCTTTGACATGATTAATTAACTCAATAGATCGATTCTCCTGAAGGTAGGTTTGTTGCTTTTCACGAAGGACCCAAGAAGAACGAGGGATATCATTTTATATTTCCCTTTAAAATTTTTCTTTTACAAATTCTATTTCTAATAAAATTTTTCCTCTGTCTTGAACGACTAAACCTTTAAAAAGTCAGACAAATCTACTGTCTTCTACGATTTTAATTACCAAGAGTTCGTTCTAGTATAGGTCGCGTAACTCTAATCCACCAGATTTATATTGTAAAATGTGGTGGATATACGGTCATGAAGAAGTATAATAATAATGAAAAAATTAATTCTACAAGATTTCTACTCACACTGACATTTTAAGAAACAATTCGGAGTCTTTCGACCTTCCCCTATGAAGTACCGAAATAAATCAGTCCGGTTACGGGAAGTTTGTCAAATACCCACAGTGAGTCTCTAGAAAAGTTAGTGTGTTATTCTGAAGATGGTTCCAAGTCCCACAATAGGGAGTCGATAGAGTCGTCTTTTGGTTCTGTCTCATCTGGAACAAAACTTTTGTACACACTAACACCGAAACCTCACTCCACGAAACCGTACTTTTGGTCATTCTAATAGTCCTCTGTGTAGTTCAAAAATTCTATTGTGTAAATTCAAGTTGAGCCTGACTTTCCTGGTCGTTAGTATGTTTTATTATCGAGACCCGAAGATGGAAGATGTTCCATCTTCGTCCGATCGCTCTGACAAGTAACATTGGTATATAATCGGTGGAAAGTACGTTACCTTAGTACAGTCTCCCGTCTTAATTTTTAAATCTCTGGATCCTTCAAAGGTCCGGAATTCAGGATTCGTTTACTGACGGTTTTTCTTGGGGCACACTAAAGTCTTGACGATGATAACTGAGGATAGGGGGGAGGGGAAGGACCTTGTCCTGACAGATACTTCCTATAGACAGACTAGGTGGTGAGATACAACCGACACTTTCACTCGTCTGATTGAGTAGAGAAACCAAGTGTCTAGGAGTCCAGATCTCCTTGATGTGAAAATATTAAACTTGACTATACAACCTCTTCTGAACTCTCCATGAACCTGACGTTCCTCTAGTTTGGTCAGTTAGGATTTCATTTAGACAGGACTTATAAGAAACCTTCCTGACTACAACTTCGACTTCGAGGTTATGAAAGCGATGGACTACGCTTATTGACTGAGTGACCTTTTCTGGTACTACACCCTTTCTGACTTCCATCCTCTTCCCCTGTCGTCTATTATCCTAACAACTTATCGTAGTAGCTCAGTTACCTGAACTCAAACTCGTTCGAGGACCTCAACTACCTGTCCCTTCGGGTGTCACGACGTCAGATACCCCAGCGTTTCTTATCCTGTGTTGACTCTCTGTCTTGTGAACTCTATTACACGTTCACCTGGGACTAGGTATAGACCTGGACTGAATCTACTGTTCCAGGACTCGAAGTTCAATTACGATATTACCTATTTAATAAATTTTCGTAACCGTCCTTTTACGCAAAACCTGTATCTCCATACATTTGTTAACCACCGGTACACACATGGTACACGAAAATTTAATACAGGTGTTTAAGAAAGGAAGAGGGGAAGTGTACACACCACTTGATTCACCAAGTAAAGATTACAATCTTATAACATCTTTACTTGTTACTTCACAGACTCTGAGCCAGTATTTTCAGTGACGTCGGTGGAGCGAGTAGGAGAACCTCGTGAGTGAGGCCTTCGGTCGAATCAGCATAGAACTCTTGTGACTCCATTGGGTCAGCTCTCGGGGTACACTTTCTTGGCTCCGAAAGAGGGTTGTCGGTCGTTCCTTTGACCAAAGTTGTCGATACACTCATTCGGTAGAACCTTCCATTAGGTTCTCGGGTACAGTTCTGAAGTCTACTACCGTTAGAGTACTTTATGACTCGGTCTAGTGAGTCGACTTAATGAGGACCTAAGTGTTGAAAGTAGTCGTCATACTCTATTATAACACAATTCGATAATCAAACCCCATTAAACAATACGTCGTTATCAGGTAATTACGTGACGGTGTGAACCCGTTACAGAAATAGGTCCCCGCGGACAGGTAAATCAAGTTAGATTCGGTCTTAGACGACGAAGTCAAATCTTTTGTATGGGGTGGGAACTAGACTGGTAGGAGTCATAGTCTAGTTTATGGAAGAGTCAAATCAAGTCAGCGAGTCAAGACAGGCTGAGAAACACTGGGGTACTTAGTGTCGTGCGGTCCGGAGGGACAAGTAGTGGTTGACGGTCTCAAGTCAGTCTGAGTGTAGATAGCTCAGTCACTACGGTAGGTCGGTAGAGTAGGAGCCAGCAGGGGAAGAGGAGAACGGGGGTTAGGGAGGGTCGTAGTTTCAGAAAAGGTTACTCAGTTGTAAAACGTACGTCACCGGTTTCATGACCTCAAAGTGGAAATCGTAGTAAGGAAGGTTTCTTTAGGGTCCCGACTAGAGGAAGTCTTACCTGACCGACCTAGAGGAACGTCTGGTTCCCTTAGAGTTCTCAGAAGAGGTTGTGGTGTCAAGTTTTTGCAGTTAAGAAGCCGCGAGTCGGAAGAAGTGTCAGATTCAGAGTGTAGGTATGTACTGATGACCTTTTTGGTATCGGAACTGATCTATTTTGAATCAACCGTTTCATTACAGAGAAGAAAACTTATACGATAGATCCAACCAGTATTGAAAAGTGAGTGGACTTATAGAATAGTCGGAACGGATCGGAGTCGTTACTAGGAGAGTCAACTCGGTCTTAGGTGGGAGTGGGAATCCCAGGAGAATCATTCGAAGGTAGGTGACTGTGGGTGAGACAACAACAACAGGTAACGAAAAGTCAGAGGGTCAGAGAGAAACGTTAGGGTACCTGGGTGGAACAAGGAATCGGTATTTAGGGTCGACGTACGGACGACCTCAGTCTGTACTCGAGTTAGAGAGAGGGTATAATATTATGGGGTGACATCATGAGAATGCAACTTATTTCAAAAAGAATGGTGAAAGTCATTCACAACACTTATAAAAAAATTGTAAAGGTTTAAGACAATCATTCCTTTTCTCCTTATATCAAAATATATAAATGAGAAATGTGATATAAGTAGACCCACTTGTTTAAAGATCTCAATTTTGTAAAGTACATAAATGGTATGTGTGTTTTATTGAAAATTTTGTATATTCGTATAGAATTTTTTACATCATTAGACTTTTCCCACACATATATCTATACAGTCACATATATGGGTGTCTGGGAGTCTCGAGGTTCCTTTTGAATTAAAAGTCATTTGATATGTACTTTTGTAAGTCGTACGTTTATCACTTTAGAAACCTTAAATGAACGGCTTTTAGTATCTCTTACTTTAAAATTAAATTCTATACATATGTATTTTTATAAACCCTAAGTCTGTTTAAACGATATATTTCCATCCAGTTCGGGATTTGGGAGAAACCCCTTTTTTCTTTTCTTTTCTTTTCATTTCTTTAGGAGTCATAGTACATTATTGGATATTACCTTTTCTTGGGTGTTTTCTTATCTATACATAGATGTATTGTTTTAGTGAGACTATATGTAGACTTTGAGTTGTAACATTTAGTTTATATAGATTTCTTTTTTCTACCATTTCTTTCACAAATTTATGTTTTAATATTTCTTTTTTTAGCATTCCTTTCATCTTCCATATATACTTAGTTTTGTTTTTATCTTTTGTTGTCTTCATTTTGAACAACCCTATTATTTTATTCTCTAAGAAGAGACTTTTTCTTTAAGTCTTTGTAACTATGTTGACACCTTTTAGATTATTCCCCTTGTCATACAATTAAGGTTATGATCTTTACTCTTTACCTTACCATAAGACTCTCCTATTATAAGTTGAGACTCACCTTAATGAAAACAAAGACCTTTCCAGGTCAGTTCGTTTATAGACCCTTTTCATTCCCTTCCTTTCTTTGTCCTTCTCTCTGTCCCCCTCCTTCCTTCTTTTCCTTTCCTTCCCTCTTTCTTTCTTTTCATTTACAGAGTTGTTTACAACATTAGATAGGGTACTTTGTTAAGAGAAATTCTAAGCTTTTGTCTTTACCTTTAAATAATTCGGTCTATGAGTAACGAAAACTACATGAGTCTTTTTCTTTTAAGTAAATGTGTAGTGACAAATCTTCAGGACCGCTTGTGTTATACGAATAATTTTTTATTAATTTTTATACGGTACAATAAACATTTTTACATCTGTCGTCTTTAACTACGAAAACTTGACACAAGAACCTCTTCTGAGAACTCTGAGGGAACCTGACGTTCCTCTAGGTTGGTCAGGTAAGACTTCCTCTCGTTGGGACCCTAAAGAAACCTTCCTTACCTCGATTTCAACTTTGAGGTCGTGAAACCGGTGGAGTACGCTTCTCAACTGAGTAACCTTTTCTGAAACTAAGACCCTCCCTAACCCCCGTCCTCCTCTTCCCCTGCTGGCTCCTGCTCTACCGACCTACCGTAGTGACTGAGCTACCTGCACTGAGACTTACTTGAGGTCCTACACCACTACCTGTCCCTCCGGACCGCACGACGCTAAGTACCCCAGCATTTCTTAGCCTGTGTTGGCTCGCTGACCTGACTTAACTTGACTATCACTGACTCTTACTCGAAATGAAGGAAGAGGAAGAGGAAGAGGAGGAAGGGGAGGAGGAGGAGGAGGAGGAGGAAGAAGAAGAAATTTAAAACCTCGGAATGTCAAAATTACGGACTCCTTTTGTCTTTTCTTATAATAAACGACTGTACTTTTAACACACTTTAAGTTAAAACCTCAGGAATTTCAACCTTGTCCCTGTACGGTCAAAGAAACAAATAATGGACACCGACTTTTGAACTAATTAGTGGTCACTAGTATAAACGTTCCGGATTTTATAAAGAAAAAACCGGGAAATGTCTCAGAAGAATTCTACAGGACAAGACGACCTTCAGAGGATCGTCAGTATACCCTCTTATTTCTAAACCAAAACAATGTTATAAAAGAAGAGATAATGTAAGTAAAAAGGAAGAAAAGATTACAGTAAGGAAGAATAGGGACATTCAAACAAGACAACGAGTAAAAGTGTTGAAAAACTCTATTAATAAACATTCAGAGTAAAGAGAATATACATTGCAATATTTAGATGGAATTAAACGACAACAACAAGTCGGGGAGTCAGTACAACCTGAGAAACGTTGGGGCACCTGACGTACGTCGTGTGGTCCGAAGGGACAGGAAGTGACAGAGGACCTCAAACGAGTTTGAGTCCAGGTAACTAAATCACTATGGTAGGTTTGTAGAGTGGGAAACGACGGGTGAAGAGGCGGACGGGAGTCAGAAAGGGTCGTAGTTCCAGAAAAGGTTACTCAACCGAAAAGTGAAGTCCACCGGTTTGATAACCCAGAAGTCGAAGTTTTAGTCAGGAAGATCCCTTATAAGTCTCAACCAAAAGGAATCCTAACTGACCAACCTAGAACGACAGGATCCCTGAGAGCTCTCAGAACAGGTTGTAGTGTCAAGTTTTCGTAGTTAAGAAGCCATGAGGTGGAAGAAATACCAGGTCGACAGTGTAGGTATGTACTGACGACCTTTTTGGTATCGACACTGATCTACCTGAAACAGTCGTTTCTTTACAGAGACGAAAAATTATACGACAGATCCAAACAGTATCGAAAAGAAGGTTCCCGGTGTATCGAAAATTCGAGTACCGACGTCAGTGGTAGGTGTTGGTAAAATCTGGGGTTCTTTTATTTTAGACAAAGGTAACAAAGAGGTTGTTTAAATTGACACAGGGTGTTAAAAACGACTTATCTTACAAGTAAATAGTAAGTGAAGGTTCATATAGGATTATAAGAGAAGGTTTCTGTTCTGATATATAACATACCTGAAGGGACCAGTGAGTTGACCATTTAGTGAAGGGTCGGTTACGTCCTCTGTGTTCTCCGGACCCAAGCTAGGGCCCAGTCCTCCTAGGGGACCTCTTTTATTACCGTTAGACGAGGTCATCGGAACGTACTTTTAAGGTACCTCTATATATAATACATTATTATATCAATAACTATAAAAGGTTCACTTACCGTAAAATTCTCTACAAAGAAACAGTTAAAGAGTAATAACGTAATATCAGTCTAGTGTGTCAGGTTTATAATAACTAGGAAACCTAAACTTCTAAAGGTAAGTGAATTCAGTATGAAATCTAAAGGTAGAGTCACTTCAGTTTTACTTCACCCAAAATACATCTCTTTTATGAACGTTGCAGATTNCCTCTATATATAATACATTGTTATATCAATAACTATAAAAGGTTCACTTACCGTAAAATTCTCTATAAAGAAACAGTTAAAGAGTAATAACGTAATATCAGTCTAGTGTGTCAGGTTTATAATAACTAGGAAACCTAAACTTCTAAAGGTAAGTGAATTCAGTATGAAATCTAAAGGTAGAGTCACTTCAGTTTTACTTCACCCAAAATACATCTCTTTTATGAACGTTGCAGATTTTACACATATACACTTTACTGGAGGAAATAAGGTTGTAGAAAGTCATCCCATGGAAATTGATTCAAGGTCCAAAATAAGTTTAAAATGGTCAAAAAGGTGTTTACAAGAAAGGATCAAAGTATAAGGGTATATCCTATGACTTGACGTACTCCTACATATCGTTTTTCGATGTCTATGTAGGGAACCGAATGAGACCAGAGATCGTCAAAGAATTTGAAAGGAACAAAAAGTACTGAAAACTGTCAAAAGTCCTCAGGAAGTCCCTGTCCATAAAACGTCTTACTGAGAGAGATACCCAAACCATACAAAGGACTAACGGGACCCCAAATATATTAAAATCTTAATATGGAGTTCCCTTTTATAAAAAAAAGTAGTGAAGGGTAGTTCCTAAGTATGATAGTTATACTGAATGGTGATCAAGGAGACGGTATTTCAACACAGGAAGGACGACTGTATAAGACAAGAAACCTTTGTTCGGTGATTTGGGTCGAATGTGAATCCCTCCCCGCACCTTAGAGTAGAACTCCTGTTATAGATTCTCTGTGATTGTAATGACTCATATGTTCAATTGACTTTCAGTAAATATTCCTTCTAGACCAAGAAGATCGGTATAGAAAACTGAAATTTAATTAGTTTAATTTCATTTCTGAATTATCCAAAGGGTCAACCACGACACCGTTTCTTGTAAGGACGTTCATGTCCTTTACATTTTCTGCACCTAAGTTGGGGACCCAGTCCTTCTAGGGGACCTTTCCCTTTACCGTTGGGTGAGGTCATAATAACGGACCTCTTAGGGTACCCGTCTCCTCGGACCACACTATGTGACTANCAACCACGACACCATTTCTTGTAAGGACGTTCATGTCCTTTACATTTTCTGCACCTAAGTTGGGGACCCAGTCCTTCTAGGGGACCTTTCCCTTTACCGTTGGGTGAGGTCATAATGACGGACCTCTTAGGGTACCCGTCTCCTCGGACCACACTATGTGACTACCCCAGTGTTTCTCAACCTGTCCGACTTCGCCGATTTGTGTATGTTTTATAATTATGGAGTCAGTGTGATCGATGTAAAATTGTAAAGGTTTCACCGTATAATCTGTTCCTGTCTCTTTTGTAAAAGTAACTATTAAGGAATCACTATAGCAACAATCCCTAAACACGAAGGTGACGTCCCCCGTCTCTAAGTTAGGGACCAACCCCTAGATTCTAAGGAATTAGGAGTGACGTTCCGGTTTTTTCTTTTTTTTTTTTTTTAGGATGGTACTATTTCCTATATTTGTCCAATGGAGTATCTTCTCTTTTTTTACATGTAAATATATACACCTTTCGATTAGCGGGAATAATTCCTTATAAATGAATTTTTTAAAGATAAGGACGTCTTTACAGACACTTATCGTGACTGAATCCAGTAACAAACCGGTTGGAAAGAAGAAAAGTTTATCTTACGTGTAAATTGTGTACTTTGAAGAAATCGAGACAGAGTTTTTAAATGACAAAGGTGATAGTAAGTAAAGTTTATCACAAAAAGGGTATTGTTAAAGAGAATCCTCGTTATTCAATAAATCCGAGTCTTCGTCCTCTTCCTCCTCGGATTCGGTGTTGTAATTTCTCCGAACACTTAATGTCTGTACGGTGAAAACGTGAAACCCAAGGACCGTTAGGAATGAGATAGGAATCGGACTAACGTTACTATAACGAAGTAAAAGTTTGAAACCCTCAAGATATGAGGAGTCAATAGAACGAGCCAAAAAAGAACGAGTACGGTGTCTTGGACACCCTAGAATCAAGGTGTTGGTCCACAACTTGGGACCGGTAACTGTCACTTTAGTTCAGGATTGGTGACTTGGTTGTCCCTTAAGAGTATAGAAAAATAAAGAAAGAAAGTTTATAAATGAGTAAATGAACCGACGCGAACAAAAATCAAGGTCGTGTTCCCGAGAAGTTAGAAGTGACATCGTACACCCTCGTCCTTAAATTTAACAGTGTACGTCATAAAATTCAACATATACACCCTAGATTATGGGGCTGGTCCCCTACTTGAACCTACGGGATTAAACCCTCATGACTCATAAAGGTGACCTGATGTCCCTACAGGAAGGGTACTAGCTTGGGTCCAGAGGGTGTAACGTTCACTTAAGGAATGAGAGACTTGATGGTATCGAAACTGATATTCTTACAACCAGTCGTGTCACTACGGAATCAAAAAGAAAAGAAAAGAAAAGAAAAAATTACGACAGATAAAAACGGTATCGGAAAGAAGGTTCCTCGATCGAAGAAAATTAAAACACTGATGTAAGTGGTAGGTATCACTAAAACATCACGTTCTTTTATTTTAGTCGACAATAAAAGTTAAAAAGTGGTAAACAAAAGGTATTTCACTAGCCTGGTCTACAGTACTTGAAGTAAAAAACTTACAACTCAAAATTCGGTCAGAAAAGTTAGAGGAGAAAGTGGTAGTGGTTCTCCGAGAAGTAAAAAACGGTAATCCCACCGTGGAAGACGTATAGACTCCAACAGCGACAAAGAGGGTCGTTAGAACTAAGGTCTAACACGAAGTAGGTCGGGTCACAAAAAGTACTACATAAGACGTTGACAACATGAGTCATATATTAGACAACATTAGTCATATATTAGGACTACATGAGGAAAGGGATAAACGTTTGTCAGGGAACAAGGTACAGGTCAAGATTTACAACGAAGAACTGGACGTTAGTCTAAAGAGTCGTCCGTCCAGTCTACCAGACCATAAGGGTAAAGAATTTCTTAAAAGGTTTCAAACAACACCAAGTGTGTCAGTTTCCAGAGTAGTGAATTACCCTTTATCTACTCCTTTGTTACCTTTGTCACTGTGTACTAAAAGAATTCGGGGTTTTAGTGACGTCTACCACTGACGTCGGTGCTTTAATTTTCTACGAATGAGGAACCTTTTTTTCGACACTGTTTAGATCTTTCGTATACTCTTTCGTCTCTGTAAGGAAACGGTTGTTTCCAGGTACATCAGGTCCGATAACAAGAAGGTGATCAGTACATACCTACACTCTCAACCCCGTATTTCTACCAACTCGCGGATTCTCGACTACGAAAACTTGACACCACAACCACTAATAAGAACTCAAAGAGTCTGACCGTCGCTCTAGTTCGGTCAGTCAGGATGTCCTTTAGTAGTGACTTATCAGTGACATTCCTACTATGACTTTCACTTCGAGGTTATGAAACTGGTGGAATACCCCTCTCGACTGAGTAATCTTATGTGGGATGACGGCCTTTTCAAACTTTCTTCCTTCCCCCCTACTGTCTCTTACTCTACCAACCTACTGTAGTGTCTGATTTACCAAAACTCGAACTCGTTCGAGGTCCTCTACCACTTCCTGTCTCTTCGGACCACAAGACGTCAGGTACCCTAGCGTTTTTCACTTGTACTGATGGTTTGTTATTTAATAACAAACAAGAAACTTTGATTACCTTCCAGATCCTTGATTTCAAAAAGATGTTTATTCTCTGTTCCATGTAACCACCCCCAACCCGTCCCCTACCAGATAGTGACCCTTTCGGGACGTCCCAGGACGAGTAAATATACTACTTTCTCTAACCGTTACGGTTTACAAGTCATCTTTACCTTTACGGTTATGACAATCACCTTTATGAGTAACAAAGTTAGTCAAACTTTTTTCGTAAACTGACATGGACGTATAATCTTACCGAGTCCGTCATTGTAGACGAACGTTACCTCCTCTGGAACCAAACTTGGGACGAAGTCCTTTTAGGAGACCTCTTCTTTTACGGTTGAGTAACAACATAAGAACGGACCCTTTAAGATACCTGTCACCTCGGACCAACCGATCTCAGATATCCCAACATTGTCAATTTATGGTGAATCGTTGATTTGGTGATGGTGTACGTAATAGTCTTTTAGAGTACAGATCTGTATATATATATATATATATATATATATATATATATATATGTGTGTGTGTATATATATATATATATATCTATAGAAACTCTTTAATGTCACTTTCTGTGTTTGTCCAAGTATTCGTCGATTAAGTTTTTCCGTTTTATTTTCGACGTTTTAAGTCCGTGTCATTTTACCTGTATCTTCTGATACGGGTAAGTAGGCTCCCTTATCATGGGTCGTTACTTCTTATTACAAGGTGTCGATGTATGTTATTCTTACGTAGAGTGAATGAATTTCCCTTTGGTTCTGATCCCCTCGTCTCTCAGATAACACACTTAGATAAATAAATTTTAAACTTTGTTTACTTTTACTTAGGGACCACGATCTCCAGTGTCTTCATCAATGAAACCCCCTTTCTCGCACCGGTCCTTCCTTGTACCTCTAAAGTTTCGATGAACTATCATCTCTCTACTTTGTTTATGTTAGAGTCATTGTCATTTCGGTCTGAAATAAATGAACCCGAGGTTTTATTGACATCTAACAATGACTACGACACTTTAATTTTCTACGAGTGAGGAACCTTCTTTTCAACACTTTTTGAAACCGGAGGACTACCCTTCTCAGTCGAGTAACCCTTTTTGTGAACTATGACCCTTTATAACTTCCGTCCTCGTCTTCCGTACTGTCTCCTACTCTACCAATCTACCGTAGTCGTTGGGTCACCTTACTCAAACTCTTTCGAAATCCTCTACCACTACCTGTCCCTTCGGACCGTATGACTTCAGGTATCCCAGTGTCCCTCAGTCTGTGCTGACTCGTTGACTTGTTGTTTTCGGTCCGTCCCAGAAATATATGTCGACCGACTTGTAGTTATCCCGAAAAAACTTAAAGACCTCCACCAATCTTGTGTTAAAAAATCGGTCTAGGGAGAGACGTTGTGCAGACCTTATAAAACACAAGCATCTGTTAGAAGAAACGTTAAAAAGACCCACCACGAACCCTCAGTCACAAGGAGTGTTACTACCTACGACAGAGAGAGTCAGGGTTTACTTGACTTGAAGCCTAGTACCGGAGACAAAGTCCTCCGTTGGGAGTGTTAACGAGACCGAAAAACTTACTGTCTACTAAGAACCAAACCTAAAGACAGAAAAGGAAGTCCAAGTTTATGACATCGGTCGTGAATCTTGTACCTTTCTGGGAGAACAAGGTCACGGAGGTTCGCACTAAATACTTCCTACAGTGGTCAAACTTTTAAAACTCCGTTTTGTCTGTTTGTTTAACAAGTACAAAGGTACGGTACAAGATTTTATGTGGAGATGTAACTGTTTCGGACCGTTAGACATTAACGTTTGTACCGTGTGTATCCTGTAAAACGGTCCACACACTGACAGGAAGTACACGACATTCTCTTGGACTAGACAAAACTTCCTGTTAAGTGTCTATAATGTCTGACACCTCCCGAGGGTCCTTCGTACCTGTGAAAGTTACACTGTGACGTCGACCTTGCTCCACCCTTTGACCACCGTCCATCAAACCTAAAGGGTCGACAGTGTGAAGACGGAGATTTCGAGATCCACCAATGAGTCCACCCAGTATTTGAACTGTATAAAATCTTGAGAGTTCGTCGACTCTGTAAATTTCCGACACACTCTGAAGACAAGACCACGACAGAGAACTTACGACGGTATCATTTTCCGTAGTTTATTGCACCGGTCAAAATGAAAGTACCCTAGTTGTCAGAATAAGACTGAACGTTCTCAGTTTTTCGGGTAAAAGAGGTCGGGAATGTTTGATGTACAAGGAAGACCTAAGTGTTCTGACTTCGTATGGACCAGTAACCGCACTCAGGTACTTTTAATACGGGGTGGTACTTGTACCGAGTCACTCCAGTCCCTTAGAAGGTTCCAGTATTAGTACAAAAAGGTCCTCTCTATGGACTTCCCGGTACCACCTCCGTCCAGAGGGGACCCTAAGGTAGCGACTCAAACCTAGAAAACCCTTAGGGTGACAATTTAAAATGTAGACTTGACCCTGTGATGAAACTTAATTCTCCCGAACGGAGGATTACTCTCTTGTCGAGGTCTCTCTGTCACCCGGTGTCTCTCTCGTTAAAACTTAACACTTCCTGTCAAAGACCTCTCGAGCAAAATATTGGTCCAAAACTACTTTGGAGCCTTTATTATCTTGACGGAGAAGGAGGGGTACGTCTGACTCTTTGACCACTATGCCGTCGACCGAGACTACAACCCCAGGATTCTAAACGTCCAACGTTGCACGTCCTCCCTAGTCCTGAGTACACCGGGAAGCAAGAAGAACTTCTACTCAGGGACCAGTGAGACAAGTTTTACAATCTTTACTGACCGAAAATTGAACTTTAGTGAGACTGTTGCTCCCAAAGTCGTAGGAGTGACTACACGAGGTGAGGTTGTTTTTACTGGAGTCATAGAACTAACAGGAATAGAGACCTAAACCTAAGTCGTCAGAAAAAAAGAACCCAACACCACCACGAACACGAAGGAGTGTGCCTTTCTCTACCCGGTAAAACGTTAGTGAAAACCGAAGTTCACCGGGACGATCACTAAAAAGGTGGGCCTTCGTTAGTGGTCTGTTCCAGTTGGGAGACTAGAGTCCACAGTGAAAGACACCAAAGTCAATTGGGAGTCAACAAGTGGCTCTTATAATTTACCTTTTGAGGTCTTTATATATTGAGTGCGTAAAATTAGACGTCCAGTAAGACTCCTCACACTAACCTTAGAGTGTGGTAGGACGAAGGAGGACGTGTCTTACACTTAGTAAGGAATGAGGACGTACAGGGAAAACAAACAGTGAGCCAATGGTGTTACTGACAACTCTACAGTGTCCTGAACACTGGTTCAGTGAGATTAAAATGAGTTTTACCAGGGTTTGGTATTTACCTCACTACGACAGGTAAATCTATACGGTCTCTTTTAGGTAATTCATGATGGAAATTCACTTTTCTATCTTCAAGACTTAAACTATATTTTTCTCTTTCTTTTTTTACATACGACTACAACGATACACCACTTATACTTCTTTTCTTTTATTTAGACACAATCAAAACGACAGTTTGGAGTTTGACGTTTTCCATACCTGTGTCTCACGTTATTCAAGAATCCCACTTTTTTGTAGTGAGTTAATTATGTCATTATATAAAATGTATCACTGATGTGAGTGTTTTCAAAATATTTTCATATAACAATGTTAACAAGATACGATAATAATGTGGAAGGGACCACCGAGTCTACCATTTCACAGACGGATGTTTAGCCCTCTCGGTCCAAGTTAGGGACCCAGTCCTTCTAGGAGACTTCTTCCTTTACCGTTAGGTCAGGTCTTGAGAACGGACCCTTTAGGGTACCTGTCTCCTCGCATCATTCGACGTCAGGTATCCCAACGTTTCTCAACCTTTACTGACTCGTTGGAGTGAAAGTGAAAGGACAATAATAATCCGTCAACGGTTAGAGAATGACACGAAAATATTTTATTTGAAGTAGTGTCCATACAAACATATCTTCTTGGTAACACATTTATCTCAAACTATGACACACTCCCAATGGCTACAGGGGACCCCCAGAACTTTGAATAAGAGACGGTGATTCACCACTACTAATATAAAGAAAGTTTTCTGTTTTAATCATGGACTAAATTAGTAACCGACTTTGTAACTCTATTGATAATTGTGGGAATCTGTATTCCTTTGTAGAGTCTGAGTCGATTCACTGTACCGGCAAAATTTGAAGGAAGAGGTCGGTGGTGAAAACGGAACAGAGGGCCAACGCCGGGGTCACGAGGACAATTTGAGACGTCCTCTCGACCATCCGTGGTAAAACGAATATCTAGATGTTAGAGTGAGTCTTTACGACTGGATGTCTTTTACAGGTTTTCTCGGGGGTCGACAGGGAACCCCCACGGAGAGTAAGGGAGGTGAGAGACTCAGGTCTTCCGTGGTATCAGATATGTACCTAGTTTTTTTTTTTTTTTTTAAGGTCGGTCAAGATTATCGTTCCGAACTTGGACGGAGTACGACCGTTGAGAGAGAGAGAGTTCTCTCTCTCGTAAATGTGACATGAACTTTGATAAATGTGTCGTAGTTGTAACATAGTCAATAATATTCCTTACACCTCTACTGAATTTCGTACACCCTCATAGGGGAACTAAATATGCGTTTCTGACGTGGTAAAATATATACCTGAACTCGTGGGTACCTAAAACCATAGAGGTCCACGTCCCAAGGGTCTGTGTCAGAGGGTTCCCATTCTTCCTCCCTCCTACCGTTGAAGAGTGTTGAAGATGACGAGGAGGACGGAACCTACGACAGAGTTCATGGTCGTGGGTTGAGGACTGGACGGAGTCAGGTGTCAAAGAGACGGTCCGAAAGGACTGGTACTACAGTCTCTCGTGTCGGAGGGGGTTAAGTGTACGGCATAAGTGGAGGTCTCGATGACCCGACGACATAAAACCAAAGATCTTATTGTACATCACAGACAGTCACGTTGTACAGACGACGTATTTATTTTTCATTGACAATAATTTGTTATTGAATAGACATGGTCTCCGAGTTGGGTCAGTAAAGACCGAGGGGTCCATGAATGTAAACTAGAATCGGTTTTCCGACTCTTCATTAAAGAGGTTCGTAAATTACTGAAGGTTTAGACTTACTTAATTTTGACAGTACGTTCTCTCTTTCAGTCGGTCATACATCGACCTACGACTGTCCCCACCACCACGAGTAACTTTATTTTCCAAACATTGTGTTAAAGAGAGGTATATTATGTAAACAACTATGGAAGGTTCGGTAATTGTACAAAGTATCTGTAATTCCCTGTAAGATTTCAAATGTAAACCGGTAAACACTATGGTCTAGTGTAAAGTAGTCATCGTATAGTATCAAATAAACCAACACACATTTAATACCGGGACCACCATTTCCAGGGAGGACGGTTACGTCTTCTGGATTCTCTACGTCCAAGGTAGAGACCCAGTCCTTCTGGGGGACCTCCTCCCGTACCGTTGGGTCACGTCATAAGGACGGACTTCTTAACATACCTGTCTCTTCTTACCACCCGATATCAGGTGTCATAACATTTCTCAGTTCGTACTGACTTCGTTGACTTGTGTGTGTGTATGTATACATACATTTATATATAAAATATCACCGTACTTTTTATTACGACACCCTGAAGGAACCATAAGGTCATACATTCTGAGGAGTGAAGGTCCGATCCCCGTGTCAAAGTTAGGGACCAGTCCCTGGACACTAGGGTGTACGGTGACCCACACCGGTTTTCCTTTACCTTATTACGTAGAATGTCGACTACAGTAGAATCTAAATTGCTTTTAAAGATAAAAAGTATTCGTCTTAGGTCGGATGATTTAAGTACAGTGTTCAGTGTTAACCCTACGATCGACGTAATATATCCGTTTACCAAACCTGTCCCTAACTGTTTAACCGAACGAAGGAAAAAAAAAAAAAAAAAAG
>SJYO01027894.1:0-20000 GCA_006410555.1 Capra ibex | reverse complement strand
CACTCGTCTGTCGTCTTTTGGGCAGCCCCTCCCCCCCTCTGCACCCTTGATGGTGGGCCTGAGCCCAGCCCCCCTGTTACCACGGAGCCCCTTGTGACTGAGTGGGTTCCAAGTGCCAGGCTCCCGGGAGACGTGCTGGAGGCAGAGCCTTCGTGCCATTTCTTCTAGAGACAGCAGCGCTGATGGTCGTAGTATGAGAGCAGTGGTCCTGGTGTGAGAGCAGTGTGTCTGAGAGTGGTGTGTGGGAGCATCGTGTGTGTAGTAGTGTGTGAGAGTAGTGTGTGAGATTGGTGTGTGAGAGTGGTGTGTGTGAGTAGTGTGTGAGAGTGGTGTGTGAGAGTGGTGTGTGAGAGCGGTGTGTGTGAGAGCGGTGGTCGTAGTGTGAATAGTGGTGGTCGTAGTGTGAGATCGGTGGTGATAGCTCGGGTGCTGAGGTATCTAACCGTGAAACAGCAGTTGCCCCTGAGTGGGGGGCTGCCCCCATCCGCGAGGATGGGTCGCAGGAGGGCCCGCCTATGGGCGCTTTTCCAGTGCTGCATCCCCAAGGCAAAGGCCAAGACAAGGAAGAACTTGGCCTCGGCCCAAGTCCTGGAAGCAGAGCGGCCTGAGGTGAGAGCAGCCGGGGGCTGGGCCCGTCGGATTTGCCTTCACCCGGCGAAGAGTTGCAGTTGTGTTTCATTTTGTTAGGAGGGTTGTGGGCCCTGCTGGCCAGGGCCTTTTGGCCTTCTGGGCAAGATGGATCCCAGCAGGTTGACCTTTTAAGTGGTTGTGCAGCTGCTCTGTAGAGGACGGGCGGGGGCCCCACAAGAAGGGAAACACTGTCTGGAGGAGTCACTGGGGCACGTGGATTGAGCTAGAGAGTCAGTCCTTGAAGCAGAAAGGCTAAGCCCCTTAATCTCTCCCACCTTACAAAGCACAGAACAGTGTGTCCAGTATCCTAATGATGGGTACCTACTGTTTATGTGTATAACATACACCCTCATAGCTTCACATGTCTACTACATGCCTCTTAACAAGTGTTGGGCAGTGTTCTAGGTGCTGAATACTCAGTATGCAGTAGGGGATATGTAGCCCAGGATTTTTTTATTTGTGTAAGAAAACTAGAAGAATGAAAGACTCCATGTGGTTCAGTTTGAGCAAGTTCACCACGTGGACGGCACCACGTGCATGAAAATTGTGATAAAATACGTAAAACATGAATTTAACATTTTCTCCAGTTTATTGAATGACGGGGTGACTTCAATGGAGTCAGGCTAACAGATGGCCTTGGGGTGCCATCAGCCTTTTTCCCAGAGGAACACTCCAAAGCCTGATGGCCTTGTAGATCTTACCTTTCTTCCTCACTCTTCCCAGGGGTTCTGGGTCACTTGTCTGTGTGTCGTTTAAGAATCTCTTTATTCACTTTGTTGTTAGGTTTATGTTTAGGGAAGTTTCTCAGACGTCCCTGGGTCTTGAGAAGGCAGGCTTGGATTCCGGGTTCTCCCCTGCCGCGTGCCTGCCAGGTCGAGGTGGAGGCTGAAGGCCGGTCTGAGTAGTGGTGGTCTGTGTGGTCTTGGGGTCAGTGGACCCCCTCTTCTCTGGAGGGGCAGGGAAACCCTTTGTGTGGATACTGGAGAGACTTGACAGGGTCAGTCTTCAGAGTCTCGCTCTCTTTTTAATTAGTGTTTGCATTTAGTTACTTACTCATTTCACTGTTTTCTAGGAGTTGGCAACATCTACGGAAGAGGAACTCAATGTATGCCGGGAACAGCTTCTTGCAAGAGAAGAAGAAATAGCTCTGCTGAATGCAGAGCGGAATAATACCAGGGTCAGTAGGGGAATTCTCACGTGTTGACATTTGCCCCGCGGGGGTCACCGCTGGGCTCCGTGTTGCAGTCTTTAAACTCTGTCTGGTTTTCAAGTCATTTTTCACATCTTCCCACTGAGCAGACCAGGGTAGATCAGTTTGGAGTTCTCATACTTTGCTTCAAATTTATGATGAGAGCTACTATAATTTTAGTACATTTGAGGAGGGAGTTCTCTTAACTTACAATTTTGTCCATGCTACAGTTTGTGTGGGGTCTTAGTTCCCTGACCAGGGATTAAAACCCATGACCCCTGCAGAAGTGTGGAGTCTTAGCTACTGGGCCACTGGGGAAGTCCCCTCTAACTTTAGACTGAACTGGCGGGATTCCGACTTGCCTTAGCATGTTTCCGGCTGTAGCATGAGGCTGAGAGGGGTTATCGGCCCTGAATTCAAGCATGAGGCTGACGGTGCTCCTTTGGCCCTACCCTGCAGCTGCTGCTGGAGCACCTGGAGTGCCTGGTTTCCCGGTATACACCGTCCCTCCAGACGACGGCGGGCAAGTGGCAGGCGCAGTCCCCAGACGGCATGACCAGGGAGTTGGAGGTGCTCAAGTCTCTGAAAATACTCTTTGAGCACCACAAGGCCCTGGATAAGAAGGTACCAGCCACCCAGCCATCCTGGATTTGTACACTTGCAGCCTTCTTAGGTGGATGATGCATGTATTTATGTGACTAGTTGACTTTTGAGCTTCTTGAATTCTTGTAAATACTTTTTTTCTGTAAGAAGTCAGAGTTTTATATGGTTAAAAAGTGTTGCCTGCATACATGCTCAGTCATGTCCGAGTCTTTGCGACCCTGTGGACTGTAGCCCACCATGCTCCTCTTTTCCTGGGACTTCCCAGGTAAGAATACTGGAGTGGGTGGCCATCATCTACTCCAGGGTATTGTCCTGACCCAAGAATCGAACCTGCCCTCTTGTACTGCCAGGTGGATTCTTTACCATTGGTCCACCTGGGAAGCCGCCAGTTAAAAAGTATTAGTTGGTATAAATGTCTCAGGATTTATTACATTCTGTATATCAATTTGCAATTAAAAACTAAGTCACAGAATTATTTTAGAATAACATTTTTTTCCCCTCTCAAACTTAGAATTTAAAGCTGTTAATAAGCAGATTTTTTGATGTTAAGATCAATGAGATACATTAAATGTATTCTGTTATAGTAGCCGCGTATGAGGGTGAGTATACAATGGCAACCCACTCCAGTACTCCTGCCTGGAAAATCCCATGGGTGGAAGAGCCTGGTAGGCTTCCGTCCGTGGGGTCACGAAGAGTCGGACGCTGCTGAGCGACTTCACTTTCACTTTTCCCTTTCATGCACTGGAGAAGGAAATGGCAACCCACTCCAGTGTTCTTGCCTGGAGAATCCCAGGGACAGGGAAGCCTGGTGGGCTGCCATCTATGGGGTCGCACAGAGTCGAACACGACTGGAGCGACTTAGCAGCAGCAGCAGCAGCTTACACTAAGAAGTGCACTCACGTATATACACACATCAACACACGAGGAGCACTTGAAAGGTGTAGTTTGTTAGAAGAGTTAGGTGCCACACATAACAAGGTAAGTTAGATCATTCATCGTGTAATTTCAGTTAGTTCAGTTCAGTTCAGTTCAGTTAGTTCAGTTAGTTCAGTTCAGTTCAGTCACTCAGTCGTGACTGAGTCGCAGCACGCCAGGCCTCCCTGTGCATCACCATCTCCCGAAGTTCACTCAAACTCACGTCCATCGAGTCGGTGATGCCATCCAACCATCTCATCCTCGCTGGCCCCCAATCCCTCCCAGCATCAGTCTTTTCCAATAGTCTAGTCTTCTCATGAGGTGGCCAGAGTACTGGAGTTTCAGCTTTAGCATCATTCCTCCCATTCCTTCCAAAGAAATCCCAGGGCTGATCTTCAGAATGGACTGGTTGGATCTCCTTGCAGTCCAAGGGTTTGTCATTTGTATCCTTTCATTTTAAAAAAAGTATGAAGGCTGTAGTGGTGGACATGAGATGTTCTTTATCTTTCTGATTGAGGACCAGCCCACCTGGTCTAGTAATGACTAGTAAACTAGACTTGTGGCTCAGAGCTGCAGGATCTCTTAAGCACCCCTTTGTCCAGGAGGAGACAAATTCTGACTCGAATCACCTGGTTCTATTTGGGATGGATAGCATCACCATGTATTTTCTTTTTATGCTATAGTTTCAGTTTTGAGTTGAGTTTTTCCAAATGGAGTTTTGCTGTCTTTACTTATTTCTTTATTCTGATGCAATTTTTTGGTTTTCGCTGATGATTCTTAAAGAGAAGAATAACCCAAAAAAGATACTAATGGACAGGGTGCTTGATGTAAATCACAAGCAAGAAAACATGCCAAGCGCCAATGGAAAGGCATGTCCTCGGTCTCACTCTCTGTCTGGTTCTCGTCTTACTATCCAGTCTGTGTGGGGCTGTTGAGACCTTTCACCAGTGCATCATGTAGGTCTGAGTGGCCGTGAGGGTCATGTGAGCTCCAGAGCGCAGAAGGCAGTTTTGACTTCACCGATTTCCCGGAAGTGCTGCGTTCCCTCCCTCCCAAAACAAGGCTGTCTAAGGTTTCCTTTCCCCCTTAGAGAACCCGCGACAAAGACCTGGCTCAGGTGATCGAGCTCCAGGAAATCATCAAGAAGAAGTCACGGGAGCGGAGAGAGATGAAGGACCGCCTGGCAGCCCTCTCTGCCCATGTAACAGAGCTGGAGAAGGACCTGGACACGGCCAGGAAGGACCTCCTCAAGTCCAAGGAAGTGAAAGTGAAATTACAGCAGGACATCCGTGAAGTGAGTGACAGTGGACGTGTCTGTTGTCCTGAGGCGGAATGTGGGTCCCTTGTTCTCCCCGTGATCTCAGCCTTGGCATGGCTGCGTGAGCAAGAGCAGAGCACGGGCGAGACCGCCACTGGCTGCCTTCCTGCCTCTGCGTCGAGGTCTCTGGGGTAGAAGAGGCCTGGTCCAGGCGGCCCATTGGCAGTGGACCAACATGAGGGCAGTCCTAGCACTGTGCTGCACCCTGGGTGTGGACTCCTTATTTCCACAAGTTCTAGGGGGCCTAGTGTGTTCCTTTTTAAAAAATTCATTCATCCACTCATTCATTTATTGGAGTATAGTGCTTTACACTGCTGTGTCAATTTCTGCTGTACAGTAATGTGAACCAATCATATATATATATATATATATATATACACACACACACACACACACACACAAATATCCCTGTTTTTTAGGTTTCCTACCCATTAACTTCACCACAGAGCACTGATAGAGTTCCCTGTGCTGTTCAGTAGGTCCTTACTCGTTGTTGACTTGATGCATAGTATCAGTAGTGTATATATGTCAACCCCAGTCTCCCAGTTCATCCCCCTACCTGCCTGCTGAATATATTCCCGATGATGCTGAAATTTCCTTCTGATTCACTCAGATGAGTCTGAACATCTGTGGAGCCCGCTCTCCCGGAGAGATGGGAACATGCTGTGTGGGCTCTGCTGAGGCAGCTTGCCTGGACATCTTCTCTAGTTTTCTGAGGTTCCGCTCCTTGAAAGGATGTGTGACAGTGATACCAGCGGTCAGACAAGTCGAGTGGTGTTTGCTCACCCTCAGATCCTCAGGCCCGTGCTGTGTAACCATGCAGAATCAGGATGTTTCTGGCAGTCGTGTCTGTGCGTGTCGTGATTTATGAGAAGCTCCCTAACGGTCACTGTAAAAACAGAAGAGAGCTGGGGGCTCAGGCCTCCTCCTGTGAGCCTCGCCTCTCCTCACTGCCCAGAGAGACAGCGCCCACCCTGCCCCACCCCTCCCCCGAGAGACCGTCTCAGAGTGCACCCCTCTAACATGTGGTACAGCAGGTGTACTTGTTTAGCAGTTCGGTGTGAGTAATCTGTCTGAGAACTCAAAACAGAAATATTTGCACATGTTTCTATAACGTGTTCACACTACTCTTTGGCAACAGGAGGAGATTAGGTGGCAGAGATTAATACACAGAGAATTCTGGAAAAAGCGTTTTTAAGACCTTTCACTTTTAATGTTAGGACAACATCGGTTACTTAGTGAGCACGGAGGGACCTGAAATGGATTTTGAGCCGGCGGACAGGACTCGCATCGGCAGCAAGCTCTGCTCCTGGTTTGAGCGTTTCCTACATGGGGTGTAACTGCTTGAGAAGAACTAGCCTTGAGAAGGCTGCTCCCAGTTGTGTAACACTTTGACTTCTGTTTCTACTCATTAATATTCTTATTTAATTTTGAGGAAATTGCATGAGATTTTTCCAAGTTTTACCTGAGGAAATGAGCCTCAGAGCTGCCTGTAGAATCTGTTGAAGGTCCCTCCCTGTTCTGGGTCAAGCCTGCCTGTATGGTGTAGGAGACAGAGATCCTCATTTCATGCCAGATACCTTCCCTCCTGAAATTCTTGCAATGACAGAGGAGTTTAGTGTACTTTTTGTTTGCTGGTTGGGTTTATGATGTAGAAAAGAAGCTTGGTAAATCGAGTGGCCAGACAGATGTTAAGGCAGATGGGTGCCATCATGGCAAATGCGACATTTGAGGTAGGCGCATTTTTGCTCACATCTCAGAAAACTGCCCTGTCTAGGACTTTAATTTTGAGGACGCTAATTTTATGTTTGATTTGAAACTTAGGATTTAGTCCCGCTTTTTTACTCTTAAGTGTATCGGAGTATTCTATGATAATGACTTCCCTTTTCTCCTCTGCAATGCCTGGTGTAGGCTATGGCCCAGAAGGAGGACATGGAGAAGAGAATCACTACACTTGAGAAACGCTACCTCGCTGCACAGCGCAAAGCCATCTCTGTGCACAACCTCCATGATAAACTTGAAAATGAAATCGCAAATAAGGATTCTATGCATCGACAGGTAATGGCTTTTCCTGAACTGTGTCTGACTTCTGTAGTAGTGAATACTGAGGAAGGAAGGTAAAGACCTTTTCATGTGACTCCCATGTTGGAAATCAAGTCCCAGTGTAAAGTTCTTATGACCCTAAAATACTGCGTTCAAAAGTGTGGATGTACATCATGATAAATCAGCTGTACTGAAAGGAAATACATTTTTTAAAAATTGAGGGTGACTGCAACTTCGAGGTTTGAATTATTTGGGATTTGGGTTGACCATTTTGTGGAATTCCACTCCTGACTCTTGTTTTACTTGACTTGAATCTGTTGGCTCTTTAGCATTTTACTGAAAGAGCAGAGAGCAGCAGGGAACTTCACAGCAGCTGGCTGCCTGTTGGGAACTGGGGTCACTGTGACAAAAGGCAGGGTTAGAGCTCCAGTCTGATTAGGGTTTCTACTTCCTGTGGTTTGGTGAGCTTTACTTGCTTCTGTTCCTGTGTGGTCTCACATAATCAGGACTTAATCAGGAAAACCAAATCTGGCTTCTCCAAAACAAAGTGAGTCAGTCTGGTGTTTGACAAAGTGTATCATTGGCCCCACTACAAAAATAAAATACTAGAAAGCCATTGAAATGTATGATGCGGAATGCTAATTAAGAGCATTCCGATATACAAAATAATGGCTGTAAAAGGCAGATCAGAAAATACTAGGTTCCATATGCTGTTGTTTTCTGAGGGTTTTAAAGCACATCTTATTGTTTATGTATGTACATAGAGTAATACACACCCAGAAAAAATAAGAAAGCGGCTTAGAAATAACTGCTAACCTCTCAGGAGACCGAGCATATAGATCATTTCATTTTTTTTCTTTTTCAAAAAAGAATCTGTCTAAATGTGCTACACCGCAAGTTTTCTGAGTAAGAAGATCTGTTAAAAGAATAATCATGCATTTACAAATATTAGTTGACTGGCATTTCCCCAGGCACACTCTGATCAGGTCTGTATTTCAGAGGAGATGAAAACCATATTTTGGCTTACAAGCTGATGGCTGTCTGTCTTCAAATGATGATTCTGGTGATGTTTTAAGAAGGGTCAGTACTGACCCTTCACTTGTCAATAGGAATGAATAATCTTCTACAGAAACCTGATCTTCTTTAATATATAAGAACTTTTTTTTTTAAAGACTTCTTTGGAGAAGTTTGGAAAAGCAAATACTCTGGCAGGAGGTGTTCTACCCACTGAGACCAAGCCCAGGAACACTGAGAGAAAAATTACCCTGACGCGGCTTCCGAAACAGAAATAATCCTGTAGACTCATGCATTTAGGTTTTGTCTCAGCTTACTAACAATGGCAGAGGCTACACCCTTGGCCTGTTTTGATGTTCTGCTCTCCCTTTGTAGAAGGAGGATAAAGACCGACAGCTGCAGGAGTGCCTGGAGCTGGCAGACCAGAAGCTGCAGCAGATGCTGACAGAAGTGGTGGCTGAGCTGGCTCAGCCGGTGGCTGAGCTCTCCAAGGTGCTGCTCTCAGTCCCCGGGGGGCGGGCGTGGGGAGGGCCTCTTCCCTTGCTGTCCCACCGTGCCCCTCCCCGTGCTGCTCAGGTCCACAAAGGAGCGCAGACGCGGGGGTCGTGCTGCCCGTCTGTGATGGGAGTGCTCCCTGAGTGTCAGACAGTCCCCGCTCCCGTGTCATCCCCGTGTTAACTTCCCTCCAGTTTTGTCCTGTGCTCTGTGTGTCCCCAGGATGCTTCAGCTCCAAGTCACTGCTGCTCAGAGTTCAGTCAGCAACTCAAAGCCTAGCAGGATAAAGAACAAGAAAGATCCCATTCTCGTTAAGAGATGGCCAAAATAGCTCTGTCATGAACACAGTTTTAACTCTTTATTTATATATTGTTGAATAAGTCACAGCAGGGCACGGTGCAGACCCAGGGCCCCACTCCCAGCTTGCAGTCCCCGGGAGCCTGCGGGTGAGAGGCCACGTCCAGGAGACGTGGCGCTGCTGGGGATATGGTGCCCACAGCCAGCCAGCCACCCCATCCTTCTGGTGGGATAGGTGTTGCCTTGCACTGCTGGTGGGCACTGGCCGGGCATGGAGAGGCGGGCCGGGCCTGTGCTGACCTGGCTGTTGGAGCGTTGCCTGGAGCTCAGGGAGCACCTGATGGGCCGGCCGGTTTCCGGACTCAAGTGGTGTCCTGTGCTCCCAAACCCTCCCTGAGCAGGGTCACTAACAGCCGCCAGGGGGCGCCTTTCTGCCTGTGATCTTCCCCTCAAGGGCTGGTTTCTTCTCTCCCCTGGCATCTTTGCTGTCTGTCCCAGGTCGGCCTTGTAGTCTGAACTTTTGTCTTCCGGAAGCTCTGCCACTAAGGAGGCGAAACTGTTGGAACTTACCTCCCAGCTTAGGAAGGAAGAACGCGTGCCCTCGTGTGTCCCGTGCTTGCCACTGCCTGCTGCCCGCACTGGCTCGCCCCAGGCAGTCTGAGCAAGGGGCCTGGGGCCAGGGGGAGCACCTCTCCTCTCACGAGCCAGTCACCAGCACCCTCCGTCACCCACGTGTCACACACGAAGCCGCGCTGGCTGCGTGAGCAGGCGGTCGGGTGTGCCCCCCGTGAACCCGGGGCCAGTGGTCCACACAGAGCATGGCCCGCTTGCCGCCCCTGTGGTCACAGCCCACGTGCCGTCAGGACAGGGTCGTTGCGAGCGGAGCTGACGCTGTTCTTGGCCGACAGGCGGGAGAGAGACCCAGCAGCATGGAGGAGAGGGGCGTGTGGGCCGGGGACGCAGCTGGGCGGGGCCGGCGCTGCCTTTCTCCGCCGCTCCTGTCTCTGCCGTCCAGTGTGCGTGTGTGGCCCTGTCTGCTGATCCAGGCACCCAACCTCGGGAGCAGGGCCAGATGTGGTCTCCCCTAGGTGGTGGGCAGGGGCCAGGGGGTCCCCACGTTCAAGGAGGATGCTTGTTGCCCTGATCAGCCAGGCCGGGGAGCTGCTCAGCGTACAGTTGGACCTTACGAGTGGCCCTCAAACCTGAGGGAGCCAGCCTGAGGCCGGTGAAACGGAGGGCATGGTGCCCAGGTGTGGAGGTGCTTGCCTCAGACGTGGCGCTGGAGTCCCACATGCCAAACTGCTGGTCCAGACGTGGGGTATGTGTGTAGGATGGCTGCTCCTAGGCAGGAGGAGAACCGTAGTTGCGCTGCGACAGAAGGCCCGCCAGGAAAGGGTGATGGTGGAGGCTCGCATTAGAGAGCCCTGAGAGAGGTTTCCCGGAAAGGTTGGCCACACAGCAGTACCGACTATCCAGGAAATGGAGTGGGGATCCCAGGTCCAGCCTCAGGTGTCAGTACTGTCCCCACCATAGCTGTGTTCTTGGGCCTGGACTGCAGAGCCTCACATGTGGGCTCCCAGGGGCTGTGGTTCTGACTCCCATCATGAGACCTCGGTGAGGCTCCCTCTCTGCTTAAGCAGAGAGGCTCAGTGTCTCCCGATCAGGGGTGCACTTCCTTACTTTCAGAACTGCTGCTCAGACGCTGTTGAGATTAGGATTCTGTTTATGACTAAGCCAATTCAAAGTAAACTTTTGTTTTGCCTTAAAAATATTTGAATGCTGATGCCTTATGCCTTCATGCTAGTCAATAAGCGTGACAGCATCCACAGGCAGTGTGTAAAGGAACAGACATAGGTGTGTGCCCGCAACCCTTCCAGAAAGCATCAGTGAGGTTAAATCACCAGTGGCCCCGATGTTACCAGCCGCTGTGCTAGAACATTCTTCTAGGTCCACCCTCACCCCTTCGTTTCTTTCTTAGAAGTTTATTTCTGGGGCTTGGCTGGCAGTCCAGTGGCTGGGAGCCTGCCTTGCAAGGTCAGGGACGCAGGTTCGATCCCTGGTTGGTGAGCTAAGATTCCACGTGCCACGCGGCAATCACATCAAAGGAATCGCGCATGATGCAGCTAAGGCCCGATGCAGCCAAATCAATAAGTTGAGTTCAGGATCTTTTATATACTGTGATAGAAAAGATTGAAGCAAGTAAAAGCAAGCATTCTCATATTCCAACTCCAGCCATCTCTCTTTTTATTTGCTTTGGAAAATGTCTGAGAAGCTCTATCAGAGCAGCTCAGTGGGCAACAGTCTGGTGGAGGTTCAGGGAAAACCTGTCCCAGCTGCACCGATGCCCTAAAGATGAGGCCCAGAACCTTCGCCGAGGTCGGCGCTTGGGCAACGCTTGTCTGAGAGAGTCCCATGGTCACTACAAGTTCTGCGGCACATTTTTCCCCCACAAAACCCAAGATGACACCCATACCTCACTAGAGAGCTCTCTTCACCCTGACCTGTGGGCTGGCCCTGAGGTGGGGATAGTTTTGTCTCAGGTTTGAATTTTACATGTGAAACCTGCACCAGTTTGCTGAGTGACCACTGAACTGCAAAAGCTGAAAGCAAGTATAAAGCAGTTTCACTTACCCCAGGGACCTGGCCTCCTTGGATCTAGAAGATAAGTCGGGGAAGGAGGAGTTTTCCTGTGTACAAGTTAGTGTTAACAGTTGTCATCTGGCTTCGTGCTGACACTTCACTCTGGGCATGAGGTCCGCCCTTCATCCCGAGGTGCTTTATGCTTTCAGACAGGAGAGTAGCCATCCCGCAGTCCACGCAACATCTGTTAAGAATTGACTCTAAAGGACTGTATGTATCTTTTTCAGAATTCTCTCCTATGGGAAGTTGAAAATGCAAAAAAGCATTTAGAAGAAATGCAAAACAACAAGGTCCTTAAATCTCTAAATCCTTTAGAAATGTGTTAAGAGCTGAACTGAGCTGGGTTCATTGTTACAGTTACTGCAGATGCTTAGCGGAAGTGGAGTTACATTTTCCTTATGGCTAGTCCACTGCTGTAACGTGTATAGCATTTCTGGTTTTGAACATTGAATGTGATTTGCATTATAGGCGGATTTAGAGTGTGTGGCCGTTGTGTGTGGTTCAGAATTCTAAGTAGTCCTTTCTGGGTTCACCCGAAAGCTGAGACAAAGCATGAGCCTTTCACGTGGACAGTGTTGTCTGTCAGAAAGATAATACGAGCCACATACACAATCTAAAATTTCCTAAAAATGAGCAGGCTGCTTTACATGCTTTTTTCACTGCGAGTCTTGAAATCTGTGTGATTTCCACATCGAGCTTTGCACCGGCCTGCATCACATCCTCAGTGTGCTGCACAAGGCGAGTGACTGCCGTGGCCGACAGCACAGAGCTGCCAGGTTGAGTCGAGTGACTCGGAAACTTGGCCCGTTTGACTTGTTTGACCCCGTGAGGAAGTGAAGTGGGGTGTAGAGGAATGAATGTGAGGAATGCCCAGGAATGCATGTGAGGTCCATGGAGACAGTCTAAAGCAATGAGAGGAGCGAGGGCAATAGAGTGAGTCCTGTCCCCCACCACCCGAACCCCGAGCCCAAGTCCAGCTTCTCTCTATAGACTTCGTTGTCGTCAATGGCTTGCCATGTTTCCTCCAGAAGCTTTTCTACACCTGAGATGTAACTTTTTATTCATTATGGTTTAGAAGGGTTAGTATTGTTCTGAGTGTTTCTGTTTGCTATGGAACACTTAGAGTACAATTTCTCAGAATGAAAAAGTTCAAAAATGTGCGATTTGAAGGCGAGAGAATGGAGAGGATGTGCTGATTGGGCTGATGGGGGTGAACCCATAGGCAGCTAGTTAGCTGGAGCGGAGCAAGAATGATGGCAGGTGGTCCTGAGCCAGGAAAAGGGGTGGCCCAGCCCTGGGGAGGGGTCATGACGAAGACAGAAAGCGAAGGTACTGGCCGCGGGGGACAGGGAGCCGGCAAGCCAGCAGCTCGAGGCTGCCCCTCTGTTGCTTTGAGGTCATGTCTGGGAAAACAAGGCAGGACCTGGGTGAGAGTGGGGCAGGGGGGAGATTTGCGGAGAGAAGGGTGTGAGGTGTGAGAGCGGGAGGGCGGCACGGGGCCCAGCAGGCACTCTTGCATGCGTCTCAGATGACAGAGGCGCCCTTGCGGTGTGAGGGGCCATGCCCAGAGCAGCCCGAGGGCCTGTGCCCTGAGAGGAGAGCCACGGGAGGCTGGCCCTCCCATCCCCTGGCTGCCCCTGCTCACTCCTGTCGGTGCGTGTTCAGACCAGCCTGGAAAACGGAGGGCTGGGAACCTGCGAGGACGGTACTCCTCGGCGAACTAGTACCAGTGATGACCGGTGGGGTGGACCCAGTGGCTGGGGAGCTGAAGGGTTTTATTTTCTAATTTTCCTTCAGCCTGGCTGATGGAAGCAAGGATATATTTTTGTAATTTTCGGTTTCTGTCTCTGACTCCATCAGCCCACCCTTGTGAATAACCTCATAGGATTGCCTTCCGTCCACGTGAGACCTGAATGTCACCAGGCCATCTAGGAACTGGATTCTCCTCCTGCCCGTTTCTTCACTACTGCTCGCTTAAGAGATGGCAGTGTCTCATAGCAGGGCCCATTTGTCCAAAGTCAGGGCTTCCATGTAAAATTGTGTTCAGTTCCTGATAGACTTGAGGTGCCCAGAATGTTGCTGACGAGACGTGGTCCTCTCGTGCCCAGGTGCAGCCCCTGAAAGATCAGGACCGGGAGCGCGGGCAGCAAGCCAGCGTGCTGGCCAACGTGGGCCAGCTGTTCAAGACTGACAAGGGCGTGTCAGACGGCGAGGGTGACCGGGTCACCCTCTTCAGCATGCCCGCTCTTCTGTCGCCCCGCTGCCAGGCCTATGCCAAGACTCCGGCCGGGAGGATTCAGAAGCAGCTGGACAGGATCAACGAAGAAAGCTGGTGGGTGCGCCTGAGCCCAGCTCCCCTGAGACTCGGCTTCTCTGAGCAGCTGTCTCCTGCTTAGAGAAGTCTGAGTGTTCCATAGTGAGAAAACTGACTTCAGGTCTGCTTCAGGAATTTTCAGTTCTGAGATTGCCCTTGATTATAGAGCTCAGTCAGCCAGGGCATTCTGTCCACAGTGTGGTGTCAGCACTCTGTGGGGGGGGGGCGTTGTGGGGTGTCCCCCCCTCAGCTCTGGGCCCCAAGGTGGGTGAGGTGCCGAGGCAGTGTCCCCTGTGGCCTGTGCACCCTCCAGCACTGAGGGTTCGCCCTCTTGTGTCCCTCGGAGCCTTTACGTTCTGGTGAAAAGCCACCTGGAACAGAAAAGCTGGGGTTCTGGGCTTGGCAAATTCCCACTCAGATCTGCATTTTCCTTTTTAACTTAATACATTGTGAAGATTGACTTGTTGTAAGACAGTGATCCAACGACATGTGTTTGAGTTTTTCTCATCTCATCAGTATATTTACAATGTTTTCTTTAGACCCAGTCTTGGCAGTTAGAACAGTTTACAAAACAGGATAGAACCCAAAGGCCCGCCTCGTGGTGAGCAGGGGGCCCTGGGTCTGGGTGCAGCCGGGTGGCTGGGGCCCTGAGGCCTGCCTGGTGCCACACCCGCACAGCTGTGCCTCCTGTCCCGAGTCCACGTTCAGAGTGGCCGCAGGCCGGTGACCCTGCACAGGACCTGGCAGAGCTGCTGCTCAGATTGTTCTCATCCCGTCACCCCTGGCGAGGTGCCCGTTCCTGCCGGTCGAGTGCGGGGGGCTCGGGGAAAAGGCAGAGGTGAATGGCACAACCAGCAAACGCAGATGGTGCCGCCTGTACTTTTGACGCTGAGACAGACTGCTTTGTGGGCCGTGTTTGAGCACAGACAAGCTCAGAAAGATCGTCTTTCCTCATCCCCATAGGAAATTTGGAACACTTCTGTATTAATATTTTTATTTTTAGAGCAAGTAGTCAGGTAAAAATGATTTTTCCTTATGCAACAAGTTGACTTGATGTAAATGGTAAATTCTGTCCATCAACTTGTCAACAGTGAAAAACTTTCAAGTTGTATAAGTAGAAGTGAAACTGGAGAGTTTACTACCTGTAAGGATCTTGTATTTTAATTGCAAAATCATTTTATTTGCATAATCATGCATTTAATCTGTATATAAAATCATCCATGACACATTAGGGGAGAAGAGCAGTAAGTGTGACTTCTAGGTTAATGCAGCACATTGACCTGAATCCAGAAACTCACACAAAGCTGGTGGAGAACTTCATCAAGTGATGCGTTTGCACATACACAAGCTTAAAACAAAATGAAACGTGCAACTCAGCACTTCATCTGGTCTGGAGACTTGTGTTTAGAAACTCCAGCTTGCTCGTGAATGGCTGTTTTGGTTATACGGAGTTCCGGATTCCCAGCGGAAAAGCTCTGAGGCACTGACGTGCATCCCTGCCCTGAGAGCAGGGAAGGTAAAGGTGGTCAGCTTCAGGTATCTCCTCACAGGGAGAGTCACCACCCAGGCCCCATCAGAATGTTAGAGTAAATAAGTCAAATCAAATGTGAATGATGAGGGGCCACGTTGTAAGACTCAATGATAAGTGATTCTAAGTTTGAGAATATTCCAAAGAGGGAAAGCTGAACCTTTTTGCTGAGACGTTAATTGAGCAACTCTTCCTGGAATTTGCTAATCGTGACACAGAATGCAAGCCCACATTTGCTGTCCAGACATGTTCCTCTGTTGACAAAGGCAGGTGATGATTTTATTCTGTTTTAGGTTGATCCAAAAAGACAAGGAGAACACGGATCAGCGGGCGGAGGGGATTGAGAGCAGGGTGGGCAGTGGGAGCTTCAGCAACCTTCGGCGCTTTAACTCCTCGAGCTCCCTCAACCTGGATCCCGCCTCCTCGCATGCCGGCTCCTTCCCGCCCAGCAGAGGGCGCTCCATGCCCGAAAGGAGGCAGCACAGCCCTGAGCGAGAAGAAGACAAGCTGGGCTTCATGACTCTGGTATGTGTCTGCCTCCTCCCTGCCGTGTCCCTCCCCGAGCACACTGGTTTTCTTTTGTTTGTTTGTTTTTTTTTTTTCTCTTTTTACCCAGAAGAAAATCAGGTACATTTACTACGCTCAGAGGTCTAAGCTTTTTATGTTTTTTATTTTTTTTCTTTATTTTACAACTTTTTTTTTTTTTTTTAAACTGCCTAGTCTTGAATCGGGCTTCCCTAGTGCCTCAGACGGTAAAGCGTCTGTGTGCAATGCAGGAGACCCGGGTTCGATCCCTGGGTGGGAAGATCCCCTGGAGAAGGAAATGGCAGCCCACTCCAGTATTCTTGCCTGGAAAATCCCATGGACCGCGAAGCCTGGTAGGCCACTGTCCATGGGGCGCAAAGAGCGAAATCATTCCATAGTCACACAGCGACAAATGAGTCTTGATATTTGGACCCCTGGCTTAGGAATCTCAAGTGGTCTGCTCGCTGATGGGCCTGGCCGCGCGCTCAGGCCAGCTCTGTGTGTGAAACCAGGTTAAAAGCCCGGAGCCCCAGGGCCCCAGTGAAGAAGTCTGGCTTCCTCACTCTTCCGAGTCTGAAAACGGGATGACGACCTAGGGCTTTTGGTGAGTGAGCGGCTCTAAAGCGCATGTTCCAGCTTTCTTCCATGTTTAGCTTAGGTTTTGCGAGTGCATTGCTGTTTACCCCATGAACTCATGTTTACAACACTCTGCTTTGTAACTGCGCTTGTATTTTCACTTTTTTTTTGGTTCCCACCCGCTTCATGTTAGCTGCATTGTTAGTCGGCATATAATTAAATTAACTGTGAATCATTTAGCGGCATGTGAAGTGGTAACTAGTCCATTTTGTGGTCTTTGGAGACACTTTTTATAATTTGCTTCGTTGGCTAATTAGTTGATATTTAAAATTCTGTGACGATTTCTCTGTAGTTTCACGATTGATTTCTTTCCGAGTATTTGTAAAAGAACAGTTCTGTATATTTTGTCCTGCTGTTGGAGTTCTCTGAAGATGTGTCTGCTTTCATCATTGGTTTTGATTTCCTGGCTCATCCTGTGGTCTGCTCAGTGGTTGTCAATCCAGACCCCAGCTTCCCACCACTGCCCCGCCTCGTCCCCGAGGCTGCAGCTGACCCATCCATCTCCCCTTCCCCGTCCTCCCACCTGCTCTGGTCATAGCAGTGCTGTGGTCCACAGCAGGTGTCCCCTTAGTCGGGTTTGTGCTTTGTCTTCATGTCTCATCAAATGGTGTTTTTCCCCCATAGCAGTAAGTTTGAATTAGCATATCACTATGCAGTTACAAGCATAATGTAGATGGATCCTAAACTGCGTATCATGTGTCATTCATAAATGAGATTATCCTTACCTAAAGAAATGATCTTCTTCAGTGTAGAATTAATGGACTTTTGACACAATATCCTTTCTGTGTTGGTGCTTGTTTTTAAGACTATAAATCTCATCAGCTTTTGCACAGTTAATGTCTCTACTAGACTCTTTAAAAAGCATCTTGTATGGTTAATAAAATATAAAGACTGCCCCTGCTATTATGCTAGCTTTCTTTCTTACATATTTTCACAGGGCACCTGCTTTAATACATTTTTTTTGAGAACTTTTAAATCAAATTCTAGGTAAGCATTTTATGTTAATGTCCACTAGATGGTTCGATTTGTTCAGTGTTCAAATAGGTATTATGGTAACTTCCTCATCAGTTAAATTACTATTTTAAAGTATAACATGTTTTCTACGAAGAGAAACTAACTTATAGAGAAGTTTGGCTGAGAATAGACAACTGTTAAGAGCCTTTATTGTACAGAATGCTGTGCTTTAATACATCATGATGTTGTAATAGAATTGTATCTTCCTGAGTAATAATTTTTAGTGATTCTCTAGTAAATCTTGAATAGCTTATTTAATTTCTGTGGTCAAAATGTTCTGTTTCCAGTTACATATTCTCTAAATGTTCATCTCACTTATATGTTTGCCATCATTTTTGCTATACTGTGTTTGTCTGTACTGATTCTTGAATTTTTAGCTTCAAAGTCACAAGAAATCTGGTTTCTCTTCATTTCTTTGCATGCATCTATCAGCCTAGTGATTTAAGGAAGCATCGTCAAAAGGTAAACTATTTAGTAATTTAGCATGCCTCTGTTTCTCTGTGAAGTATTAGACAGTCCTTATCATTTTACATGAATGAACACTGTGTGGTTATGTACTGGTGAATAACTGACATTTTAATGGAAGTAATGAAACTCACCCACCACTGGGTGCTGATGGTTCTGTTGGAAATAGGTCATTTGTTGGGACAATTGTAACAGTTTGCCTGTCTCCCACTTGTTTGCCTTCTAATCATCTCATGCTTATTTATAATAGACACAGTATTATTTACTATTTTAAAATTTTTCTTTACTCATTTTTTGGCCATGCTGCACAGCTTATGGGATCTTAATTCCCCAACCAGGGATCAGACCAGTGTCCTGGCAGTGAAAGTGCCAAGTCCAACTTCGGGACCACCGTGGAATTTCCGCTTAGAGTTTTTTTTTAAACAAATGACTGAATCAGAGCCATAGAAGTTAGATTTGGGGGAAGCCAATTTAATGATGGTGGGTAGCAGTGTGCAGGAGACTCTGTGCGCCAGGCACCGTGTCGAGTGCTTTCCGAGTCTGTCATCTAATCCCGCAGATGCTAGGTGACGTCCAGGCTGCTGTTATCCCCATTCAGCAGAGAGGGACACTGAGGCTTAGAGAGGCCGAGCACCGTGCCCAGGCTCCCACACCCAGCAGGGTGGTTCGGACTGGTCAGATCAGAGCCGGGACACTTCCTGTGGTGCCGTCCAGCCCGCTTTGCTCCACAGGTGATCGTGTCCATCACGGCATCCCTGATGGAGGGAGCATCAGGAGGGAGCTCCCTGCCTCTCCTGTTTGGTCACTTGGTTGAGCCCCTGTTGTTGGAGTCCAGTGCCCCGAGGGCTGGCCTTCCTTGTCCCTCTCCCACTCCCAGCCCACTGATGGAGCACTCCTGGGGCCTTCCTGCAGGACTCGGGCAGCCATGCTCCAGTTCAGGCAGCTCAGTGCCTGGGAGCCCTTCTGCTGGGCACAGCAGAGCAGCGCCATCACCCTGGGGTTGGTGACCTGGGTGTGCCGCTCGCCCGCTCTGTGGCCTGCTTTGCCCTCCTGGTAAGTGAGGACACGGCACTGCCCATCCTAGTCATGTGGGCACCAGTGGGGCGGCTCCCATCCTGGGGGAGGGCAGTCAGGCTGCGGACCCAGAGCCTTCCTTAGGAGGAGGCCCGGGGGAAGGGGCTGGCCGTGGTCCCTGACTCTAAGGCAGCTGTTTGTCTCCACTGAGTCCACAGTCAACCCAGGTGCGTCACTTCCCTGCTCTGTTCTTTGTTGTTTTCTGATTTTTATAAGTGCTTATTTTCACTTGAATTTGAGATTGATCCCCGTTCAGTTCCATTTGGATAATTTCTAGCCTTTGTAGCCTTCTGTTGTCTGAGGTTTCTTGGTAGAGGTCAGGGGAGGGTGCCCAGTTTATCCAGCTGCTGTTGAATGAGTTCAGCTGTATTTTGCACTAAGTCACTTTGTTGTCACCAAGCTCCTGTGGGGCTGCACGGGACCAGTGTTCTTTACAGAATCCCATTAAAAAAGGACTGGTTATTTGTTTATAAAAATACTTGCCATGCATGTTTCCTCAAACCTCCCCTGCTTAACCACACACCCAAATGTGTAAGTGAGACCTGTCTGGACCCCGAGGGGTTCATCTGTTCCCCACACTGTTGCCACCAGTGTCTTTCCTATCTTCAGACCCAGGACTAGCGGAAGAGCTGGGAGTCCAGGCGAGATCATCTTTTTCTTTTTTTTTAGTTTATTTTTTAATGGAAGGATAATTGCTTTACAGAATTTTGTTCTTTTCTGTCAAACCTCAACATGAACCATCCATAGGTGCACATACATCCCTTCCCTTTCAAACCTCCCTCCCATCTCCCTCCCCATCCCAGCCCTCTAGGTTGATACAAGATTATTTCTTAGTGAAGACCTAGGAGAGCTTTATGTAAACCACCGGGAGCAAATGACACTCAAACTGGGTGTAAGCACTTCAGTGTGTAGCCCCCGGTCTGTATGTTACTGAGAAATACAAGCCAGACACATGGTGTTCGCATGGAGGGCTTAGGTATCTTTTCTGTGTTTCACTTGTTGTCATGGGTTCAGTAACCTGCATCATCACTACAAATGATCTCGGGTGGTGGTACAAGCTGTTTCCTTTTCTCCTTCAAATAGAAAGGTCTGGACGGCTTTGCTGAGAGGTTTCTTACTCTTGCTAGTGGTGCTTCTGAGCAGCATCTGACGATAGCACAGTCCTTTCATCAGGGCAGTTCATGCCATGCAGGGTTCTCGGTGCTGGCGTGGCTCTGCTGTCCTGCCTGGCAGGGCCATCTGTTCGCTGGATTTCAGGGAGTGCAGAGCCCGGCTGCAGGGTGGCTCCCATCCGGGGTCT